>JANRGV010000073.1:9036688-9059777 GCA_024734035.1 Alethe castanea
AGATCATGTAAGAACTTACTGTCTTGTCACTAGAAAGTTCTGCTTTATTGTCTGGATTTCATTACAAGTTATAGCACATAAGTATGCATTCAGTGTCTGGCTCAGACATTTATTTGACTTTACAGATTATATATAAATTTAAATATGAATGTGTATATAAGTACATTTATAATTATACAGATTTTTGTTAAATTAATTGTTATATAAAAGGGATATATATATATATATATATTCCCCTTGCACACACATATGCATTGAATATGTGTTTATGTATGAGCATGCAAAAAATTAAAAAAAAAAAAAAACTTTTAAATTATCATTGATTCAATTTTAAAAATATAAGGTAGATTTTTTAATCTTAGGCTAAACAAAGTCCTAGTGAGTGTCACCCTTCTTTTTGCAATAGATTGCTCATCTTTAGCAGACTTTCCTTGCTATTTTCTGCTGCTTAATCACAGATACAAAATTTCTCCTGTCTTAAGGAAAGTATGTGGTTAAGTTAAAAAGCCATACCCCGAAAAAATTTAAATAACTTGTGATTCATTTCCCTCCAGAATAGTGATTCAGTCGTGTTTCTTCTATTGCAGCCGAAAGGTTCTTCAAGCATGACTCCCTCCAGCACTCAAAAGAAGGTGAAGAGGACTCTGCCCAATCCACCTCCAGAGGAAGCAACAGCAGGAACTCAGTCCCCATATACTTCTGTGGGATCAGTTTCACGCAGAAGGATTTGTAGGACCACCACTATGGCCAGAGCCAAAATTCTTCAGGATATAGACAGGGAATTGGATCTGGTCGAACGTGAATCAGCCAAGCTTAGGAAGAAGCAAGCAGAGCTAGATGAGGAGGAAAAAGAAATAGATGCCAAGTTGAGATACTTGGAAATGGGCATTAATAGGAGGAAAGAAGCCCTACTAAAAGAAAGAGAAAAGAGAGAGCGTGCCTATCTCCAAGGAGTAGCAGAAGAACGTGATTATATGTCAGACAGTGAAGTTAATAATACCAGGTCAACCAGAATAGAAACTCAGCATGGCTTGGAAAGACCACGTACCGCACCCCAGACAGAATTTAACCAGTTTATGCCACCACAAACCCAGCCAGAAACACAGTTTGCCCCTGCTACAAGTCCATATGCTCAATATCAATATTCATCTCCTGCCCTGCCAACTCAAGCACCAACTCAGTTCACACAGCAGTCACATTACCAACAACAGCAGCCTTTGTATCACCAGCAGGTTTCACCCTATCAGACCCAGACAGCATTCCAAACAGGAGCTACTATGTCCTTTACCCCACAGGCTCAACCTCCACCTTCTCAACAGCCATCATATCAACTCCCATCACAGATGATGGTGGTACAGCCAAAGCCAAGACAGACCACATTATATTTGGAGCCTAAGATAACAACAAACTACGATGTAATTCGCAATCAGCCTCTCATGATAGCACCAGTTTCAACTGACAATAGTTATGCAGTTTCCCAGCTGGGCAGTAAATACTCTACCTTGGACTTAAGGATAGGACTAGACGAGAGAAACAGCATAGCAAGCAGCCCTATATCAAGCATATCTGCAGACTCGTTCTATGCAGATATAGACCACCACCATACACCCCGAAATTATGTGCTGATTGATGATATAGGAGAACTTACTAAAGGAACAGGAGCTCTTGGTTCCAGTTTTAGCCTCCATGAGAAAGATCTGACCAAAACAGATCGACTTCTTCGGACAACTGAGGCCAGGAGAGCACAAGAAGTGTCAGACTTCCTAGCACCACTGCAGACTTCCTCTAGGTTACATTCTTATGTTAAAGCTGATGAAGACCCAATGGAGGACCCTTATGAGCTCAAACTTCTTAAACACCAGATAAAGCAAGAGTTCCGTAGAGGTGCAGAAAGTCTCGATCATCTGGCTGGCCTGTCACAATATTACCATGGAGAGGGCAGCTACAGACATTTTCCAAAATCTGAGAAATACAGCATAGGTAGGCTTACTCTTGAGAAACAGGCTGCTAAGCAGCTCCCAGCTGCCCTCCTTTACCAGAAGCAGTCAAAACACAAGAAAGCCTTGATAGACCCCAAACTAACAAAGTTTTCACCTATCCAAGAAAGCAGAGACCTTGAGCCTGACTATTCAAGCTATATGACTTCTAGCACTTCAACACTTGGGGGAATTACTACTAGGGCAAGGCTTCTTCAGGATGATATCACTTATGGCCTTAGAAAAAACATCAGTGACCAACAGAAGTACATGGGGCCACCACTGACGTCATCCATTGGAGCGGGCCTTGGGACTGCACTGGGTCCAGCAATGAGATCCGCACTACAAGATGAAGCAGACAAGTCTTATAGCAGTGGTAGTAGATCTAGGCCCTCATCTAGGCCCTCTTCAGTGTATGGGCTCGATTTGTCATTGAAAAGGGATTCTTCCAGTTCTTCTTTAAGACTGAAAGCCCAAGAAGCTGAACCTTTAGATGTTTCCTTTAGCCATGCAGCACCTTCTGGAAGAACTAAACCCACCAGTTTACCTATTAGCCAAAGCAGGGGAAGGATCCCAATAGTAGCGCAGAACTCAGAGGAGGAGAGCCCACTAAGTCCTGTTGGACAGCCAATGGGAATGGCAAGAGCAGCAGCTGGACCCTTGCCACCAATCTCTGCAGATACCAGGGACCAGTTTGGATCGAGCCATTCATTACCTGAGGTCCAGCAGCATATGAGGGAGGAGTCACGGACTCGAGGCTATGATCGAGATATAGCCTTCATCATGGATGACTTCCAGCATGCCATGTCAGACAGTGAAGGTAAATTAGGCCTCAGACTGGTATCTTACTATCACAACGCAAATCCTCATTTCTATGCATGTGTCTGATTTTTGTTACACTTCAAAGACTTGTTCCTTTTCTGTTCCTTGGTGCATCTTCTTTGTATCTACATTTTTGGGGGTTGATTTGTTTTGTCTTATTTGATATTTTTTATTTTACCCTAACAGTTTCTGGATGGTGTTAAGCTACTATAGCATGCTAATATATTGTTGTTGATTTGCTTTCCTTTCGGTTTGCTTGTGCATTTTCCTTTTCATTTGTTTATGTCTACTTTTCAATGATACTATGTAGAACATTCCATGTACAATACAGACTCTGCCATCAGTCTTTATGTGCAGCTCTCTCCAGTGACTGTGAATCATTGAACTTACTTGCAATAGTTTTTGTTGGGATTTGGAAATAATCTCCCAAATCTCTAAAAAACTCCAGTAATTTTATGTGCATGAAATTTCATTATAGAACTCAAAAAAATAATAATTCCATCTCCCGATGCACCAATTTAGATCCGTGTTTATATAGAAATAGTCTGTTCATGAAGTACATATTATATGTTAGAACCATATAGAGCTAAACATGATAGCAAAATAACATTCTACATATGGTTTGTTGAAAGCATCCTGTCATGTGGACTTCTGTGCATTCAGAATTGTGATTATGTAAGATAATCTGTCATTTGAATGGTGCAAGACAATCTCATCCTTCAATAAACTTACATAAAGTATTTTACTTCTGTTGATGGGTTATGCAGTGTAGCTGGTTTTATATGCACCCCATACACGTCTGCCAAATAAGCACAAGAGTTCATCTCACTGAAGTTCATGAAAGAAACCTTTCTGATGTATTATAAATAGTGCAATTAAAAATGCTGCTTCTGAATAAGTATAGCAGAATGTTAAAGCTGATGTTGAGTACTAAATAATTGCAAATTATGTATCAGTTTTGAGTCAGTTCAGACTTAATATATTCAAAATTGTTTAAAAATCGTAAAGACAGTTTGAAGGCAAATGAAATGAATATGTTCAAAATTGTATGCACTCCCTTAACTTTTTCTTATGTGTATTTACTGCACAATAAAAGAGACTTCGCATGCGCTCTATTGTCTGTAAATGGCAGTGATTGTCTCAAAAGACACATTTGCATGATTATGAAGTAGTATGGTTTATTTTTCACATTTTTACTAACCTCCGTTCATTATTGCATTATTGATTTTTTACATATGCTGAAACTTTCATAAGCATTAGAAAAAATGATCTATTTGCCTTTCTCATACTTCATACTAAGGGATTTGTTCTGTAAGTTTTTCTTCATATTTCTTAGATATTTATTTATAACCCCCTCATGAGCTCTATGTTTCAGGAGAGACTCAGGGTCATCAGCTTTTTTGATATTTATCAGAAGTTTAACTGTTTTTGTTGTCCTTCAATTCTTAGCACACAGAGTCCTATAATTAAATCTGAAAGCAGTTGAGAGGAACTCCCCAAATTTCAACTCATATCATTCTTCCTAAATAAGCAAATGCTATCTTGTCTCCTCTCAGCTTGTGACCTTTATGGGTCATTCTAGAGTCACACTGTGAAAGATACAGGACTTTTCTTTCTGAAGACTAAGGAGAACCAACCTGGACCAAAAAATCCAATTTGATGCAATTCTAGCTCATATGAACAGGTCATAGGGAATTATATATCTGCCCTACAGTGCATTATATTTCTCATATAGTTGTAGAAGACATATGTGTAGCACTTCAAGTTGAACACATTTCAGTTTTAAATCAGTCTCTGATGAGTTAGACCCTTTTGGCAGTATTATAATTCACATATTCTGTATTAGATTGATATGTCACTCAGGGCTTCCCGTTTCAGCAGTCTTTTTCTAATTTCTATCAAATTTTGTCTTCACAAATAGCCTATTTATTGGGATACCAAAACACTTCATGACGTTATTTTCAAATATGCAGTCTAATAGCAAGTAAACTGTGTTGAAAATAATTCATATAATTTGGATGTAAGATAAAAAGTGTTCAAAAGAAGCAATTACATTTCTACAGAAATTTATGGCCTTCATTTTTAGAGACACACCCTTCTCTGTAGTGATCTGATGCCCTGACAGTGGACAGCTATTCTGGCAAGTTTCATCCAACCTTTTAGCACAATTTGCTTTGCAGCTTCTCTTTATTTTAAGCAACTGCTGCGTGGTCTTGATAAGATTTCATTAAAATAAATCAGTCTTAAGCCCTGTCTTAGGAAAACTCTTCTTGTGCTGCAGCTTGATTTATCATCTTAAGAGACTTTAAAAAATTAAGTTAAAATGTCAAATTTTAATTATTTTTCTTTGGTTCAAACTCAGAAACATGTTTGACTTTCTGTTCATTTTTTATAAGTGATATCCCATAACAAATACTAGAAGAGAATGCAAACAGGACTTCTAGTCCAAACCTTCTATTTTTCACTAAGTACATACTGTAACAAATTGTAAAACCATGCTTCAGGACATAAATAGTGCTTCACTGGGATTCCAACCTTCAAACGGGTTTAAAAAGTAGCCTTAGTGTCAAAAGAGCACAATATCTAGAGTTGCCCATTGAAAATAAGCAGCATTTTGAGATCTTGAAACACCTGGAATTTTCTCAGGGTTCCCAGTGCCATGAAAACTCTGATCCAGAAAATAGATCTCTGTCAATCCCACAGCTGCCACTTTCCACACATAATTAAGTATGCTGAAGATACTAATTTTCAAGAACGCTGAAGCTAGTACTCAATTTTATGAATATTAATAGCCCTTGCTGTTCAGAAGATATAAAATGTACCTTTTCTCACCTCCAGTATTATTTTTCTTTTATATGCTAATTTGGCAATCCTTCAACAGAGTTTAGAAGTTTAAAATTGAGATATCAAGAGATCAAGATAATGACACAGCCTATTCCTTTTTTCATCTGTGGGATTTAGAGTGATCACTGTTACTTCTCTGGTTGAGTTTCTTGGATCCCACGGCCTGGAGTTCAGTCTCACCTGGTTAATCTGTTTGGGTGGAATCATCTGGCTGCATTCTGTTGGCCTTAGAATAAAAGGATGACTTCTCTAAGACTGCAAGTGGTTCATCCCAGCTGTTGTCAGGTTTCCAGCTGTGACAAATCCCAGCTGTGCAAGCCAAAACCAATGGGGTGTGTATGTATATGTGAGTGTGCTGTGTGTGTGGGTGTGTGTCTGTATGCACATACATTTATAACTTCTTAAACTTCAATAAAATGCACACATTCATCAAAAAGTTTCAAAAAAGAAAAGTAGGCTGAATGTATGAAATTCTGCATTTTCAAGAGAAGTAATCCAATAAAAGTTATTTCAACTGAGGCAGGAGGAAAAAAAAATCATTCTTTAATCTGCTCAGATGATGACATAGCTTGTGATAGCCAGCATTAGCACCTGGGGTCAGGAATATGTATGAGGTTCTTCATTCACACTTCAGAAAGAATTTCTGTCAGGATGAGTATGAATGAGCCTTCTTTGTGCATGTACTGGTCAAGCAGCATAAAAGCATTAAATATTTGCATGCCAGATCATCATGATTTATTGATAGCAATTAATCAATAACTAATCAGGAGTGAGAAAAGCATCAGCTTCTAACAATGTTTCTGGTAATTCATATATGCTTATCTAAATAAGATTAAGCCATTTGATGTTAGATAAGTTTGTGCACAGTCATGAAGAAAGAGACTGCATAATATCTGAATAAAGATTAAAAATTTTCTGAAGGCTTAGTATAGTATAGAGTGTTGGTTTTGCCACATAAAATGTATTCTTTTTTAAAAATCATGCATATATATTATTTGTCTTTTGGAAAATTTTAAGAAATTATTAGTGAAAAAAACCCACAACTTCTTTTTTTCCCATTATTTTTAAAAATTATTTCTTAAACCAAATAGATAATGTTTACTTTCACAACTAAATAAGAAAGATTATTAACACTACCATTTTTTCTTTTAAATTCTTTTCTTTGTCATGTGCATTCACTCTTGTTACTATAGCAAAAACTGATCTTATTTAAGGCTTGCAATTCCTTGTTGTTTTGCTGAAACAAAGATTGTCTTCCTTTGATTTGCAAATTTACCTTGCTTAATAAAGCATAAAATTCAAACTTGCCTTACATTCTACATTGCATTACCTGAACAATGCATTGGTTTACACTGACTGGCAACATAGAAGAAAACAGGACGTGATTCTGATCCCAATGGAGTGACAGTAAACCCAATAGTCAGTAAGCATAAATATATGCATTTGCAAAACTGATTTCAGTGAAATGACGTTATCCCAAAAGATGCCTAATACAACATTTACTGTTGAAAATAGAATATTAGTCTTGTAGAAATTTTTGCAGAATAAACATTAAAAATCCATACACAAAGGTTCATACTGCAAAATCGGGGGATGGAATTAAAAATGAGAACACCTATAATATTTCTGCTTAGAATTTCAGTTACATAGATTGATTTCCTATCTTCTTTGATTTGGTTTGATATCGATTTCATAACGAGGTCATAATTTTCTTATATGTAGTTCTAGATTATTTCAAAAATATTTTGAACAATATTCAGTTCAGAAATTTGGGAATTACTGGACTTTGCCTTTGAGGGTTGGTTATTTTGGGTTTTGATTTGGATTTTCTAAGTTTGTTTGTGGTTTTTTTTCCTTGTCTGCTTCAAAATAACTAATATGACTAAATTTTTCCCAACAAACATTTAGAGATATGTGAAATCTGCAGTGTATTTCTTAGCTGCCAGAAGGAGGAAGTGGCTATAGCACGTGGTAGATTTCTTCTGTATTTTATATCCGCGGTTCTGACATAAACAGAATCTTCTCCCTTTGCTGCCTCACAGCTAAATAATGATCAAGTTCAATGTCTCAAGTCTCACCTCTAACTTTGCTTTAGCTGCATGGCCAATTAGTAACCACTCTGCATGTTTGCTATGCACAATGCACATTCTTGCCCTTTGCCCAGCACTGGACCAGAGCATTTGACCTGTCCTTGGTTTTCAAAGCCTATCATCTCCGTCGGGAAGAAACAGATTGGTTTGACAAGCCCAGAGAGCCTCGTTTGGAGAATGGACACATTCTTGACAGAAGGCTGCCAGAGAAGTTGTCACACTCTCGACCACTAAGTCAACACCAAGATCAAGTAAGCTGTCAAATAAGATGTGCCTCTAGTTTTTTAAATGAATGCTAATTTAATCATAGAGTCCAGCGGTTCCCATAGGACCTACGGGATTACTCAAAATCCAGCTATAGCGCTGTTGAATCTGTATTCATCATCCACATTTGATTAACTTTCCCCTACAATTCAGTATTAATTTTGCAGGTTGTCTTTTGACTTTTTAAATATAACTGAAAATATCTATACCTTAAGTATTCCTACTGGTGAAAAAAAAAAAAAAGAAAAAAGAAAACAATTAGTCTAATTCTCCTTTGCCAGCTTTATCCCATCCACATCCAAGCCCCTTCTTTTAGTAGAAATAATTCCGTTATCCTGTTGCCATTTTTTCTACTTTCAGTTGGTAAATATAATCCCAGCAGTTTCTGATTAATTATTGAATAAATCAGCAAGACTTTATCAATCTAATACTTAGACTATTTCATGTATTAGGGAGAGAAAGAAAAATACCGTAGTCTGCTTTTCAAGCTTGCTGACTTTGAAATCTAGTTTACTTTAGTGTACCATCCCATTTCCACTATTTATTAACAAAGTTTATGTGTTTCAGATCTCTAAACTCTTCAACTCCTTGTTTCAGTTGTTATTTTTACTGATTGATTTAGGTTATATCTGTATATATTCTTATGTTTTGATTTAGATAACATTTTTACATGAGATTCAATGCAGTGAGTGCATTTACTCAAGACAAGAGGAAATAACCTCAAATTGCTCCAGGGGAGGTTTAGATTAGACATTAGAAAAAATGTCCTCATGGAAAGGATGGTCAAGCATTGGAACAGGCTGCCCAGGGCAGTGGTGGAGTCATCATCCCTGGGAGTGTTCAAGAAACATGTGGATATGGCCCTTGAGGACATGGTTTGTGGTGAACATGGTGGTGGTGACAGCTGGACTTGATCATCTCAGATGTATTTTCCAACATTAACAATCCTGTGATTCTGAGAGAAGGTATTGCATGGCCCCTTTGTGATACTTAATACCTCACATTGCTCACATTAATTCCTCAGTTACGTACAAAACAGGAATATCCCACTGTCATGCAGTCTTTACAGTTTTGTGCTAGTGAGCATTTTCACTGACATTTGACAATCAAATGTCAGTTTTATGAAGTAACAATGTAGACTTTTTAAAGTAATGTTAAAATTTCTCACAATACAAGCTGGCATTTATTTTTTCACTCCTTTTCTATCCCTAGCATATATTGAGATTTACACACCCTAGGCTGTTCTGAGCCTACTCATTTCTTGTTGAGAAAAAGAGCTTTACATGATATAATTCAAATAGATCTATGATTCTATGAATCAACTGAATTGCAAGATAAAGGATATTTTTGAGTTAACAGCTCTTAATATCACTGGCGATAGTTTAAAAAAACTGTTTCTCTGAGTACTTTCATCCGCACAAGAAAAATTTATTTTTCTAAGCATGCATCATTGTATTTTACCACTACAGCTTTCTGAGGTAAAATTGAAAATTTTCCTTGAAAATCAGGTTTTTCCAAAAGAATTACTACTAACCTTGAGCTTTGTGATAAGGAGGTGGTTAGTAAGAGACACTTAACTTCTAGAGCTCCAGAACTTTTTTCCTGGAAAACAGTTCCAAGGCAAGGTCTTCGTCACAGAGATCTGATCTTTGCTGTTTTCTCATATAAATAACACTACACTAGGACTGGTTAAAAATTTTTGTTCAAAATGTTTCAGCAGGAAGGTTGAAGGGCCTAAGAGCTCTTGTTTTCCAGGATATTTCCAGGAAGAAAATGTTTTTTTTTTCTCCCTCAAGCTGTTGCGATATCCCCATTCTTATATGGAAATACAGATACAGCATTAAAATCTTGACAAACACATTTTTTAAGGTTTTGTGAAATATGGGATGTAAATTGGAGAGTGAACGTATTCTAAATAATTTTGTGTGATGCCGTGTAAAGCCTCAGCAGAAGTGATGTGTGAGGAGAAGCTTCACAACAATTCCTTCTTCTTCTGTTTCCATCCAGGTTAGCGACTGTCAGTCACACATCAGTAAAAAATAGTATCAATGACTCTGCAGAAGGGAGAAATACCAGGTCTCACCAACTCCACATCATCTACCTAATCAAAAAGTTACTCAGAGCTTGTGTACATCAAGGGTCTTCTATGAACTTTTGTTCAAGCTAACTTTGAAACAAATATCTTTTCAGACACATCCAGAAATTAAATTGCTTTGTGACAAGATAGAAAGGGCCAGAGCTATTTTTTAAAAGTTTCTTTAGCTCCACGCTGAGTTGTGAAATACTTAGCAGTAGAAGAAAGTAAATCAGTATCAGAATCTCTCTTTTTTTATATTTTCAAGCAATGAGGGCAAATAGACCATATCAGGTCAATGAGAGTGGTGAGGCAAAGTAACCACTCCCTAAGTGCTTTTTCAGCCCTGTGTGTAACAAAGGTGTTACTGAATTCATTGTGCCATGCTGTCTGCCTCCACACCTCAGTTCTTCACAGGAACTGGTAGTGTCCAAGTATAATGTACTCTAGAGACAAAAATGGCAAGTCATCCTCCATCCAGAACCATCTGAACATATCCACCCTCACCCAGAGCTTCCTTTGCTGCAGGTGATTTCCTGAAATCAGTTAGGAGGGAAGTTTCCTGGTTAGCACAGGAATTAATCCATTACAACTCCCTTAATATCCCTTACTGAACAGAAACCAGACACAGAAAGAATAATTTGCATCAAAAGCACTGCTACTGCTACATTAATGCATTACTGCTTGTAATGTATCAGTGTTTCCAAATACACTTATTGGCTCTAAATTTTCTGGTTTTGTAATCTTCTGTGTCAAAAAATTAAAATATTTTAATGACCACTGCAACATGTGTATTCCAGAAGATTTTTATTCGCACGTGTGAAACATCAATTTTCTTACTAGATTAAATTAGAACTGCTTGATTACATCCCACAGAGCCTGTACAACCAAAGGGAATAAATAAAGCACAACCTTGATCTTTTGAAGCAAGAATGCAGTGCAGTGACAACCCTGAACCTCCACCTTCCATGGATTTCTTATAACCTAGCCGATTAAGCTCACACTCTGTATTATAAATATTAAAATACATTTGTTTCTATAGCAACTTCTGTGGTGCTGTTTAGTATTCTGAAATTACATTAAATTGCAGTTCAGTTGAATATCTTAATAGCTATTTCCCAATGTATTGATTCTGGACTGCTTCCCTGAGGAGGGCAAAACCTCATCAATACATAATCTATTGTAGAATTCCCACTGATCACTGTCGACCTCAAAAGTTTCCTCAGTCACTGCCAGTTCACCAGCAACTTCTTTAAACTTCCAGACATCAAGAGGTTTTTTTCTTATTATTTTCTGTGAAAATTATTTGCATATCCCGAACTAAACTGACTGTTACAAATGGTTTGGGAAAGAAGAGTAGGAGGAGGAGCCAGGGCAGTAAAAGTTCATGGCAAGGGCATGGACAATGAGAGTATATTAAGAGGCTATAAGTAGTTTTTCAGTGAGGGGTTTTAAATACTTCCAGTCATCATTGGTGGGTCTTTTTCAGACCTAAGCAAATAATAAAATCCTAAACTCATCATAATACCAGTATATTGCTGTCAGTTCATTTAGGCGACACTTTTCTAATCACAAAAAAAAGGCAAGGGTCCTAGACATGAAACCTTTTGAATGCAATCCCCTATTTCTAAACACCCTAAACAATTATATGCTTTTCTCTTCATTCATGGCACACTACCATTCTCTTGAAATTTAAGTCAAGTCTTTTTAGGGGCACTTGGATTTTTAAAGATTATGAAAAACTTGGTCATAAGGTGAGCACTGGGGCTAAAATGAGAAAATACTATTTTTGACAGAAATGCAGAAGGCTACCTGAATACTCTTATTCCACATTTTTGAAGTGCATCTACTTAGCTTTGATTGTTTTCCAACTAGCGAAGAGAATTTCTTTTAAATTGTAGTAAACTCTTTTCTGCTAAAAACTTGGGGGGAGGGGGGCATTTTGTGATTGAGATTCTCTGGAAGTATGATGAGAAATGGGACATTTCCAACTTTAGGGTTATTGCTAAAATGTTTAATCTAAAGAGTGGATTGTTAGCCACCCCCTCACTGCATTCACAAAGGGATTTCTCTGGCAGTGCCTCATTTCTTAATCTTAATGTTTTTCTGCATGCCAGAATGACTTCTGGAGCAAAGGTCAGTGTTGAATTTATCTAATTGCAGAAGAAAATGTAACTCACTTTGCAATTTATTAATGAGCAGGAACATTGTATTTGTAAAGTCTTTATACAGTGCATATTTTCCAAATTATCTCCATCACTGGGGATCTATCAGTGGAAAGAACTTTCTACCTTGAGGATTTCTAGAGAGCTCGACATTTGTGCTCTGCACAGATGAAATTTAGAGGATCAAAGGGGCAGAATTATCACAGCTGGAGAAATTCTTGGTACCAGCTTCCACAGACTGTGTGTGTTCATGCAAGTGCTGTGGTATTCAGAAATTAGGATGGATACTGCCTAACTCACCACCTTGAGCATCTTCCATCTGGATACCTACCTCAGGTAAAGTTTCCTTAGAAAATGGTATTTCCCAGAGGACAACAACCAACTGTAGCTGCTGAGAGTCACCTTATCAGGCCCTGTCTAACACCAGTGGAAGGGGAGATTTTTCTTCTTGATTATCATCTTTAGCTTATAATATTCCCTTTTATGAGGCTTACTTTGTTTATCAGACAAAACACTTAAAGGCAACAGGAAATTAAATGCATTTTTAAACTCATCTTCTTTAGTATTCTTAGAAACTCTCTGCACAATTATTTCCCATTCATTCCGTTTTTGGAGGGCCTTTGAGCTGACTAGTAACATGAAACACATGACCAGAGCTTACATTTCCTGCGGAAGAGGATGATATGCCAATTCTGAACTACAAATCAAGTGTGCTGAATGCTCCCAAAAGGTGAGGAAGGATCTTCATGACAGGGACAGATGGCAGAAATCTCCGGGGTTTGTAAAAGATAAGTGGGATTAAGTCAAATTTGCCCTGTGACCTAAATCTGGGCTTGTGGATTTACATGTTCTCCACTCCAGCAGCTGTGCAGTGGAAGGATGGCCCCTCTGCACCAGCTTGGATTTCCACTGTCAGAGTTGTGTGCCTTCAGTGGGGTCCTTCTCTGCTTTCCCTGGGGAAACTGGGGGAAGAGTTAGCTTTAAGGGATTCCTGGCATATATTCAGGTGAAGGGAAACCAACTTTAGTGGAACTAAGAAGACATGAACAATTGGAAACACAAAATAATTTGTGTTCTACAGATTTTGAAATATTCTACTAAATTTTCAGATAAATTTTCAGATAAATTTTCAGATAAATTTTCAGATAAATTTCAGAGTAATGTGTGTATTACAGGTTTTCAAATATTCTAGTAAATTTCAGATAAATATGATTTCTAATGATTAAAGCAAAACATCAAGAACAATGTAACTTTTCTCACTAATATCTGTTTACAGCAACCACTGTTTTTTCCTGTTTGTTCTGCCACTTTCAGAAATGTACTGATCTGAAAGTAAAAGTTTAATGACATGTTCCATTTAAGTACTGATTCCCACTAACAATGAAATAATAATATACTACCCTGGACACTAATAAAATTCAATGCTTTTATTTAGACCTATATGAATCACAAAGATTTATTCTTCTCATGAAATTCTGGAAGTAATGAGGAAGTAACTGGCTAAAGAAGGAGACAGTCTATTTTCTGATATATTTGTTAGCAGTCATGTACAATATGGCATTGAATATTCCTGGATACTTTTTTGTTTTTTATTTAAAAAATGAAAGAAGATAGAGCAAGTTAAACAATATGAATTGAAGTTTAGCAGCTGCAGCATTCCTCTGTTAAAATGAATTGCTCCCACCAAAATGCATCCCAGCTAAGGATCTATTCAAATGTGTTCATACACTTCTTGTAAACAGCAATATTTCATATTTTCTTATTTAATTCAAAATAAAATAAGATGCATTCTTTCAGATTTTATACAAATTTATGTAAGCTACCTGTGACAAATGCATCACTTCTATTGTTATATAAAACTTGCTGAATTTCTGACAGTGAATAACACTCTCCCTATCCATTAATGAGTGTGGAAGCCTCATGGAACTTTATACAGTCCTGGTAATATTAGACTCTATATTCTAACAAAATCCCATGATAAATTCAAATGTCTGCCTGATCTCATGTTCTGATTTATTCTGGAGTACTTGTCTACTACCAAATTCATGATGTCCTTTATGTCTGACATTAATTACAGTCAATATTGCTCTCACTGTGATATGGGAGGATTTGAGTCTTCTAGATGCAACATCATTGACTGGATAAGTAACTGACTTATGACAACAGATGTATAAAGTCTTCTGTTTACTGTGGGACTGAGCTAAGCAAGTCCCTTGACCTCTCTGTTTCCCTTCCATCATTTATGTGTGCTATCCATTAACTTCATAAACTCTCTAGGGCAGAACTAGGTTTGAAGTGCTTGGCTCAGGAGGAGCTTAATCCCTTTAAATTCTACTTAAATATAAATAATAGTAATAAACTCTTGGCAGCAGGCTGCTGATAGGCTCAAGCTGCTGCATTGCCATGCTGAGTAGCATTGTCCCTTTGGCTCCCTGAGGCTGCTCCCTGAGGTCCCATCCTGGGCCAGACACAGTTGTGCTCCCTCCTCTTGGTCCAGGTGCATTGCCCAGGCTTGGAACTCACATGCTGAGGCAGAGAAGTGATGGGTTCATCTTTGCTACCAAAAGACAAAAACTGCAGCAAAGGGGGCTGTGATGGCTGTGAGGGCAGTGTTGCAACCAACACTCTGCAGAGGTGTTTTGGTGTGGTGACCATCCCTGGAAGGTGGGTCAGCCCCTGCAGCTTGGCCCCTCCTATCCCAAACCAGGAGCAGGTGGGATCATTCCAACAGGAAAATTTGCTCTCTAGAGTGTGCCGTAGGATGCATTGCTTTCAGTTTTGACGTGGTCTAGGATCAGCCCAGGGAAATGTTGCACATTTTCATATAGAATGTAGTCCTATGAGCTTTAGTTTGGGCCTTTCAAATGGCTTTTGGAATTTGAAGACAAGAGGTACATTGGACCATGTAGTTTTGCTGAAACTAAAGCAGTAACTCATGGATGTAACACATTAAACTAACATTTTGTTTACTTGTCTAAAAAAAGATCTTATGAAAAATACAGGAATCAAGTTTTGTTTCTTTCTTCTGATGAATAGAGTGACCACTTTCTAGTCACTCAGAAAATTCAGAACAAATACCATATTTGAAATCTGGAGTTATGGAAGCAAATATTCATTACCCCACAGAAGGAATTTGCAGTCTGACAAATGTCTTCAAACTTGGGAGAGTTTTTGAATTGAGAAGTTGTGATATTTCCCTGGATGAAATAAGTTTGTTTGCTTGTTTGTGTTTCAACTGTGTGAAATTATTGATGCAATTGTTGTTGGTTTATCTTTTTATGACATGCATATTTGTGTTCCTCAGATAAATGGGAAGCCCCTGCAGTACATTTTCCCTCATACAAGGCTCAAACTACTGAGAGACCCAAAGGATCACACAGTTTCAGGTAAAAATACTCTACTGTAATTAATTTAATTAGCATTAATTATACAAAAGATTTCCAGTATTAAAAATAGTTCCTGTGTCTATGCAGCAGGAAATTCAGTGGTCATTTTAAATCCTGCTCATTGGCTATAACAGAAAGCAGCAGTGCATAAAAAGGGTCACGACATCTGTTCAAGATATGTAAGCTGTACAGACGTTAAAAACAGAGGAAAATCTGTTGTGTTATCCATATGAACAGTCTGTTTTGCTGTTGCTTTTTATGTAACTCTATATTCTCTGCATGTGTCCTTACAAAATAAGCTTGTGTAGGTGTTCAACATGTACAGAACTGAGAAATTTATTCTTTCTGTTCTGGAACTCTACCCTCACCCCCTGCCCCACTACCCCCATAGTGGGGGTTAGCAGAACAATCAGATCCCGTTTTTCTGTGATACCTTCACATGGATACATTTATCATAGGACTTCAGATTCATTCTCTTCCCCTGACACTGACACAAATGCTCATGTAAGTCAGTCTGCTTGCCAAGGAGATGAAAGTTGCAGAGGTGATATGCATTCACCTCCCAGGCTGAGAACTGGAGAGCAGTGTGATATTTTCATGTGTCAAGCTGTAAAAGGCTGCCAGTTACAGGACCTGGCACAGGTAAGGTCTCTGTCTGAGCTTCTGGAATTGCACCCTTTCTCACACCTAATACTGATATGGAACTCAAAGTTATTTCAATACACTGTTTTTGTTCTTTCAGAGGCAGATCCTTTAAGCAGTTTTATTGTGAAACCATAAGACTTTCTTTTAACTTGCTTAAAAAATTCTAATAGTGTGTGTCAAACTCTGTTTCTGCACAGAAGTAATTACCGACTGCCAACCCTGGCGTTCCCTCGAGCATTAAGTAGAAAGTGGCATGAACTTACTTGAATTGCTAAATATTGTTTTCACAAGGTTTCTGGCAGTAAAGTCTTGATAATTTCTATCCTCAGTACCCACCTCATATTTAGGGTGTTAAATGAATGTTCTGTATGCATTATGAGGTATTTTCTTGTTAGTCAGCGTAACACCCACTGGTGATTTCAGGCTGCAGAAAGACCCCTCCACCCACGCAGCCCGGTCTGAAAGGAGCTGCCAGCTCTGCTGTGTGTCAGCCTGTGCTGCTCCAGGCCCTCCCAGTGCACAGGAACTCCTTGGCATCCTTGTAGGGATCTTTGCCCTGCGGGCTGATGAGTAATGCTGTGATCCAAGCTGCTCTGTTACTCAAAAATAAGAGGAATTACAACCACACAGCTGTAAAGCTCGTGATTTAGTGTTGCTGAAGCCTGCTGTCCTACGTAAAATTAATTACCCATATGCAGTGGGAAATGCCTATTCCAAATTCTTGACTGACTCTCCTGCTGGCAATAACAGCAACACATTGTGCCTCAGGGAAAATGCCTTGTGAGCAGTGATGGGCAAATCCAAGGTGTAGGTATTGACATCTCTTGCCTATGCACAAATGAGGTCATACAGGATCAAAAATTTACTCAGGGTCCTGCTAAGGTTGTATAGCCCACCCTGGAATTGCTTACTGCTATAGCTATATAATATTGTGCTTAAATTCTAACTGGAGAAAGCAAACTTGGCTCTGTCTACAAGCTGCAGTCATACTTTTGTGTTTTAGTCCAGATACATGCTTGGACACTTGCACAGATGCATTTCTGTATGATGCATACATAGATTTCCCTACAAATATTTAAAGGCCTAAATGCAAATTGTACAGAAAAGAGCCAAAGGTAGAATAGGGTGGCTTTGAAACAGGGTCACCTGTTTTAATTGTAATTTTCACACCTTGTACATCTTTGAAGTACCTTAACTCCTTGACTATGCACCTCTCTTCCTCCCCTTCTGTCGAGTGTCTGAATGACTTAAGTACATGAAAACTCTCTTCAAATGTGCAGTGCATTATGCTTAACCTTCAGCTTTCCAAATGACCTTTACCAGAGATAGGCAGAAATGGATTTAGAAATAATTAAATTTTATTAAACATCATCTACAAACTAATAGTAAATATTTGTGTTTATTAACCAGACAATGACTATGAACCAGAGGAAGACATAGAAGTCTATTATGCAGCAAAAGTTACTTAAAATATTGGAAAATTTAAAAAGACATACTTTTATATCATCACAGTTATCTCACTACAAGAGTTTTGGATATTCATATAGATTCCATGTCTGATTGCTCCCCTTGCTGACTTCTTTCTCTTTCTTTCTTTAATTCTCTTTGTTCCCTTTGTCTCTTTTTGCTCTTCCCTTCTCCCTGCCCCTCTTTCTTATCAAAAGTACCAAAATGAGGTGTTGACTCATTTTTTCTGCATTTATACTTGTTGCATAAACACAGGAAGTGTGTACGTTCAAAAACACAATCCTCAGGGGAGTCAGATCTTTCCAAGAAAACAGTCACTGTTGAAACCACCCTTTCAGTAGCATCTTCAGCTGAACTTTTGTGTTCTTACAAGCCAGCTGGCCTGTGGTCCTGGGTGACCACAACAGCAGATGCATCATCCATTGTCTCTGGTTTCCTCACAGAATGTACAAAACATCCTCTGTCTTGGCTGTGCGCAAAAGCCTCTCCTATGTGATCATTGCTGCACATGCAATAGCAGTTTATACTTATGTTTTAAATGATCTATCTGCAGTTTGGTCAGTTCTGAAGCAGAAGCTGCCTGGGGAGATGCCTGAGACTGACAGATTCTCCTCAGGAGATTCATGAGCACACCTGCAGTGTAAAATCAGTGTATCTTGAGTGTACAGAGCAGGAGTGACATAGGGAAGTGTCCTAAAACTGTACAAAATTCCCACTTGGAGAGTTCCTGTAACTGTTGACCAGCTGCTTTGCTGGGAAACTGGCCAGTGCTTCAGCTGATTATCTCATCTCACTGGAGTTCTTGGGCCAGCCAGGGCATTAATGATTCATTGTGCTGGGTTAGCCCAGATAACCAACTGTACCACAGCAGCTGTAATTGTAGGACAAGATTTCATCCTAACATCACCATTATAAATTGAATTCCACAGGTCTCATCATAATCTTACCACAGTAGATGTTACTGCTTGATTATGAATCCAAAAATTGTCACATTATGAATATCAATAATAAGACTAGTCTCAAATATTTTAAAATTCAGGCTTTTTCAGTACATATTATGTGCACATGTTTATTTGCTTTCTTGATTAATGAAGACTGACTCTGAGGTACAGATGCCTTTGATGCTTCTTACATAATCTGGCATAATTTTGCACACAGAAGCCTATTATGTGAATTTTGGCAAGTGAATGAGGTGTTTGAGGATTGAGGAACTGAGTCAAAATTGTAATGGCAAGAGAATAGTAGTGCTGAATGAAAAATAAATGCATAGTGCTCACTGGCTGGTCTCTTGAAGGCTCTTGTTTCTTCATTATATGCCATAATCTGGAGCATACGGATCGACTTTTTGAGATATGCAGTGTCCCTCCTCAGACAGTGCTGAGACGTGTGGAGGAATTTCCAAGAATTTACTTTGCAAAGACTGATTAATAATTTGCAATTAAGAAAAAAAAAAAAGAATTGGCATTGTGGTTATGCTAAGGTGCCAAGCAATGACAGCAGCAATCAGTGAATGATAATATAGCAGTGTTTAATGCTCCAGAAACTCACTGTTTGTTTTCTCTGAGAGTCCCTTGTTCCTTTTAGATCCTTTAGCAGAGCAGCACTGTTTTATACTGCCAGAATTTTCTCTTCTGTTTTTTTTATCACGCCATCATTATATTTGAAAAGTGAATTAAGGATATGGCTACTGAAGGTAATGAAAGCACTGGCAATACCTTTGGAAATGTTGCAAAGATAACTTACATTGTGTTATTCTCGATCAGGAAGCTGTTTTGGCACACTTGGGGAGGAAATCCAACAAGGCAGACACATCTCAGTAGGTCTATAGGCACAAGGAGTGCACTCAGTCAGAGGTAATTGTTACTCCTTTACCTCACATAGGCTGAGTCAGAAGTAATTCTTTCTTTTCAAAGAAGAGATGTTCTGTGTTTCCAGGAAAAAAAACATTACCTATGATCAGCCAGACTGTTCGTGTTGGGGAATATCCTCTTCAATTCTGGTAAAAAAAAAAAAAAAAGGCAGAGAAATGATTCAGAAAATTCTGCAAACTTTATAGTGGAGCAAATAAGCGAATTAGATGGTGGGCAGAAGACTGCATCCCTAATCTCCACCTCAGCAGTGATGTCAGTGAAACTGCAGGTAGAATTAGAGGGTAGCTGTAATGCTGTACACACATCAGACATGCCTCATACTCTCCATAAGGATTGCTTATTCCTGCAAACAACACTACACTTCTGCATTGTGCCAGCTCATGCAGTGTTTATCCAGATGGAGAGGAAGGGGATTCAGAGTTCTCCTATATCATGACCACACTGCTATAGTCACTCTCTAAATAAGCAACCCTATATATTTAAGATTCCTTCACCTGCAAGTTCAGCAAAGTACTAAAGTGAATGAATATGTGATTAGTAATCAATTAAAAACATGTTAAATATAGCCACAGTCTATGTTCAATATGAGAAATCAGAGTGAGAACTGCAACCCACCTCCTGTCCTCATACTTTTAGAGGATTACTTATCCTACTTCTTTCATTTAATGTTTTGAAGAACTGACATAATACTTTGCACAAAAAAGCAATACCCTTGTCTAACATTCCCTTGTCACTGGGGAAGGGCTTAATCCCTAATTAATGGCCATCATTCCCTCAAACACTCACTCCTTATCAGAGACACGGCACAGAAGGTAAAACCCATAAACAGAAAGGAACTGAGCTGTTATAGTCAGGCTACATTAGAGATTTTCCTGGGAAGTCACATGATAGTAAATGAGGAGAGGACTGGAAATAAAAGGAGAGAGAGATGTGTGGTTTTATCTAAATAACAATTTTTGAAAGAACTCAGTACCATTAAATTTTTCTTAAAGAAAAAAGACAAATTCCTGTGTGTTAGAAACACTTTGTAGAGATACAGACCATATTTATGTCTCTTGTCTCCAAATTATTTTAATTTTTAAAACACTAGTGTGTGTATTTAAAATACTTTCCATGAGATATTTTTGGCAACTCAGTTGTTTGTGCATTTTTCAGTTTCAACACTTGTTGAAGATCTTGAGTGGATGTAATTGAGAGAGCAATGTGTCTGCTGGCTAAAAAGATTCCATTTGCTTTCATAGCTGTCACACAGAAAAGGCTGCATAAACAGATCACTGCAACTCTGAATGTTAGAGTTCAGTCAAGCCCCCAGATTTCCATGGAGGTTCAGCTGTCAGTCAGTGGCATCTGTTGAACCATTAGTGTCTATCAGTAAACACAGATGAAACTCAGTACCTACAAGGGATTTTATAGATTTAAAGCTGCAGTCTACCATAGATGGCACCATAGATTATGATGTGACAGATTGTCCAAAATGAAGAGACTTTTATCTTGTTTTCAAGTAGATGTGATAAATTCTTCAAGATGCTAATTCATAAAACACTTCATGGTCCCTCAGGATGATAACCAGTGTGCACATCAGCATGAAGAAGATTTGCAGCTGATATAAATCAATGCTGTGCTATTAAAAAAAACTCCAGTATATTTGAATTTCATCAGTTCGTGATTTGACTTCATGTGTATTTTATGCCTTAATTGCCAATGGCCAAGAAATGCAATAGCTGAGTAGATATAAAGATGTTTCTAGGAAACAACTTCATTTAAGCTAATTTTATTGGAAGCACCAAAACAATTCTTCTGAGGACACTCTTGAAAATGTAGCTATATAGATAACCAACCTCTGATATGGGTCATCATGTTATGTATTCCAGAGAATTGCAAAAGAATAACAATGCAAAAAAATTCTGGATTTTATTATACATATTATTTTCCTGCTGTTTTTAAGTTCCTGAGTTAACTTGCTTTTGTTTGCTTTGTCATGTCTCTTTCCTCTCTGTCTCTGTCTCTTCAGACTTTAGAGATTGCTTTATCACAACTACAGTGTCTAAATAAATAGCTAGCATTTCTTCATGATGCTTTTAGATTTGACCTCTCCAAGAGAAGTCATTGTTGTTTTTAATGTGTTTGAGCCTTCTGTTCCACACAGACAATGGGACAGGGTGTAAAATTGTTCTGGCAGATAAGGGCCTACCAGTACCCTAGCATATGCCTGGTCTAGATAAGGCTGGAGGAAGAATGAGGAGATAATGTCTAGTAAATGAACACAGGAGGAAGGTATGTTCTGTCTCCATTCACAGTCAAACAGTGTTGAAAGTATTCATACTGTTTAATTTGATGGATATGTTCTCATTGCTATGACATGGTACGTTGGCACACTACAAAGTCTTTCATGCCTAATGTCTCATTTGCATGCTTTCTTCTCATGCATTTGCTACCAGTGGACCTTGACCAAAAAAGATCACCCTTGTGCTTCCTTGCTGTAATTCACCATTATGGTTTTGTTCTGATTTGGGGGATTTTTAATATTATTAGAAAGTGATGAAAAACATATTTGGATAAGTCTGTGCATTGGCTCCTGGATCTGAAGCACAACACTTAATCTCTATTTTGAGATTTAAGAATATCTCCCATTTCAGCCTATTCAGAACAGGTGTTGTAGCTCTGTATTTTACAGTTTAAGTCCATTTCAGTTTTTCCCATTTTTCTTCTGTGTAGTTTCAACTTCAAAGCGCATAATATCCAAAGGTGTTAGAATGACCATGGATTTACAGAAATAGTGAGGTTCAGTTACCATCCTGAAGGCTTAAGATGGCCCTTTAAGGCTTTTAGAAATCAAAATCAATAGCATTTTTTAAATATCTTTCTTAAAGTTCAGTCACTTAAAAGTCTATTAAAATTCATGTAGCACTATTTCTAACTGTGACAAAAGTCAGATTGCTGCTGACTTACAGTTTCCTGTGCCAATTCTCACTCACACGTGTGATTACTGAAAATCTGTTGTACATTCTGATTACTTTCCTTGTTCATATAATTAGACAGACAAATGGTTTCATACTTTCAAAAATTATGCCAGAGGAAATATTTGCTTGAGTTAACACATGAACAATGTTTGCACAGAGCTTCTGCCAGCATTCTCCTGCATGTGTTGAAGTTGTTGCTACTGCATAGGACCTATATGATGATTAGACATAATCAGTCCTTGCATTTGGTGGTGGAATGCTATTAACTTTCATGAGAGAAAACATTCCTGGAAAATTAATTTTCACTTTTATATAAAATCAGGACCATCAACACTAGCAAACCCTGCTGGGCCTCAGGTTGTTCAGTTTTTCACTGCTCTTTTTTTTCTTTCTTTCCTTTAACCTTTAACTTATGTAAGGGGTTATCAGCATTTTTTTGAAAAGGCATTCCTCTTCCCTCCTCCTGCAAAACCCTGGTAGGAATCCTGCAAGCACCATCCTCCAAGAAATTTGTAAGAGCCCCTG
>JANRGV010000073.1:9076694-9106424 GCA_024734035.1 Alethe castanea
TTCAAGTTTCTTGAAGCATGTTCTATTAAAAAAACCTAAATTGATCATACATAAGGTATGACTGGGAAAACCTTGTATGGAAATATTCAGGTTTTTCTGAGAAAAAATAAACAGGTGATTGTATAATTTGACATTAAACAGAGAAAAATGATTAAAAATGATTAGTCTTTATTTGGGTTTATCATTCTGATGTTTGAGGATTACCATGTAAAATTAGGTAAACATGACTTCACATTTCTGTATGTGAAGCTGAAAAAAGCTACATAACCGTACTTGTACAGTAAAAATGCAACTTAAATTGAAGATTTTGAATTGGAAATTATCTAATTTATTATTGACTAAAGCTTGAAAATATTTAATTGAGTTTTAAATTCTTATTTCTGCTCCACATTCTAAGAAAATAAAAACCTTTTTGAAAAAAAAAAAACTTAAAGAATTAAAAATTTTGGGGATTCCTTTAAACCTTGGTAAAAGTAACTGATAAAAAACCCGTTTGAACTGTTCCTCATTGAATAAAAAAAAAAAATTGAAATATTGCTTGAAAATTAGGAAGATATGTTGTGGTTATTTTTCCTGTACAGACTCCACAGTGTTTCAAACAAAACTCATTAGGATCGATATTATTTCTCCTTCATTGTAATGGAGTCATTCACATAAAAAATAGACATAGAACTGTTTGATATCTCTCTAAATACAACAAGTGGAATTCTATTAAGATCTTTGGATTTTATGGTCAGTTTGAAAACTTATGAAATTACCTTATAGCTACATTATTATGTTCTAGGCAACTTTTCAAACTGTTTTTTTTGGTTCTTAAATATTATAATTTCTGAAAAAACTGATTTTACAGACAGTTACATTCAATTCAGCAAATTCAAATTCAGCAAGATGACAATAATCTTACAGTATAGCTATTTCCTCTGCATACTGGACATCAGATTTCATGAATGATATTTCGTAGAATGAGCATTTTTAGGTCAGCATGTACTGACATTTTCTTTCACAGAATCAAACTAGACTATAAAATGTAAAACATCTGAAGGCAAAGAGATTTCAGGTAGCCAACCCTGGTGTCTGGCAGACAAGGGCAGGTAGCAGCTATGTTCTCCAGGGTCTGAGCTCTGCTGAAGTCTCTCAAAGGACACAGCATCTGTGGAGTGGTTCACACTGCATTTGAAATATGTAGAATATTTCCAAGTCTTCATATATGTGGTGTACTGATCCTGACTGCTTTTATGTGAAAATGCAGTGGTTCAGTACCTGCCAAGGGAGCAAGAAATCTCAGTTCTGGGCCTTCCCCAACACAGATGATGTTGAGTTGCTCAGATACTTCTGCTTCAATTACTATTAAATTCTATTTTTTTTAACTTTTTTTTTTTTTTAACTTGGATCTTGCTTTCTGATTTTTAGCTTGTCCACTTTCCAAATTATAAGGCCTAAGTTAGTATTTAGTGTGGTAGTTCAGGTACTTTCTGGGAAAACTGTACTTTTTTTATCTTAATAGAATGCAGAAGTGCAACAAACTTACTTTTTCTTGATCTCATTTTCCCCTGGCATTATTGCCAAACCATGTAGTTATGAAATAGGAGCTTTCTTAACAATTATTTCCAATGACACCATGAAATGCTCCAGTAATAGCACTGTGATCCTCATTCCAACAGATTTTTCTTTTTTTGGTGTATTACACTGACATTAACAAAAGGGATTGTTCATTAACGTATTGCTGTGTCATAAACCTTTTATGTCTAGGAAATACCTTATTCCTATGTTTAGAGCATGTTAATCTTTCTTCTCTTTGGATGTCAGCCAAAATAAAATGTGTAGAAGAACTCTATACTTTCATTCAGATCTTAAATTGGATTTTTTGAGTAATAGTAAGACTTAACATGGAAAAAATGGGAGAAAAATGTCTGCCTTCTGACACTATAGAAGTAAAGAAAAATGTTATTTGCAATTTTAGTGAAGTTTGTACAATGATACAGGATAATAAGGCTACAGCACTATGTCTGTTTCTGAATGCCAAGAATTCCACTGAAGATCCAGTTACCTATGTAATAATACGCATATACCTATGAATTTTGACTGTAAATGACCTTACCCTGGAGACTCATTGCTGTCAAACCAAAAGGACATGCTATTAACCAAGAAGTATTAACTCTTAAAGTCTATAAAGCCTTAAAGATTATACAGGTAATTTGATGATAAAGAACAATCATCCTGTAGTAGTGCATGTACTAGAGTGGTTCTTTAGTCTTTGTAACAGTAAAGGATTTTCTGGTGGCTTGATTTGTTTTTCTTTTCATAAATTTATTGCTAAGAGGCCAGTAAGGACAGAGTAGAGATGCAGTGATACACATCTACTAAAACAACTCTAAAGATGCAGGGAAAAGACTTGGAATCTCTCCTTGCTCATGTGCTAACCTTCTGATTCTTCTCCATTCCAAACCAGCTCATGTCAGGAGGAAGCATGTCTGGAACAGCCTTTAAGACACCCAGACAAGCAGGGTTAGTTTTGATGCTGCTCATAAGCTCTGTTCTATGTTCTAAAGGGTTCAAATTTCAGAGGCAACTCCTCTTTCTGAGCACTTCTCATCAAAGCCAGAAGACTGGTAACAGCTGCAGTATCTCACAACAGCACCCAAGTTGCTTTAACCCAGGCCTGTGAACTTGTGCACTGCTTATGTGCAGTCAGCCTGCATTACAAATGCACAATAAATATGGGACAGGCCTGTGTAGGAAGGTTAGGCTGCCCTTTATGGCAGGCACAAGGTGAAAAAGAGCAGGAAGGAGGAAAAAAGGGCATTAGGATGATCTGCTTAGAGGAAAGGTGAAAACAGGAAAGCAGTGTGGTGAAAAACAAACTCCCATGTTCATCATTTATATTCATTATATGTGTTCAATATTAGAATCTATTTTCATGGGGAAGATGAGAGCCATTTACCTGCCCATGTGCAATGACAGGGCCATTTGCAGGTGCTGACCAGTCACTCCGATGAACAGGTTTCATTATTTCTTAGTTACTAGATAATGTGCTGAACAGCACCCCATGAAATTAACCTTTAAGATGACAGTAAAAGGAAATGAGTCATTCCAGGCAATGCTCATCATGGTGTGAGCTCTACGCTTGCTAAATGAGTTCTGTCATAGTGTGGGTGAAGTGGAATCAATCCATGTAATTCATACATTTTCTGCTCATACAGACAGTTTTGGAACAGCTAAGTAGAAATAAGCATTGACTTATGTCTAACTAAAGCAGTTATGTATTACATTAACTGATTATACTTTTCAGATGGGTCTGAAGTAACTGAATATAAAGAACTGAGAGTTCCTGAGTGTGTGAAAGAAAGGATAAAAGGAATCAAAATTCTAGGAAAGTACTTTCATGACTGGCGCTAATGGGGAAGTAAAAACAGTTTTAGTCTTAGACAGGACTAAAGAAAAGATAAATCTTTCATCATCTTATTCACAGATGACTGTAGTATTCTTAGAAGTATCAGCCTATCTCAGTGATAGTAATACCTCTGCAATTCACACAGTAGAAGCTAACTGATTAGTGGCAAAGTAGGGGCTTTCTTCTGATTAAATAGCTGTAGAGACCATGAGACAAGAAAAACACTTCCCACTGTTTTGGAAGGAGTGAAGATCCAAAGAAGGAACTGAAAATACCTTCAAGCATGACAGTGATCCTTGATGAGTATGATGCAGGCAGACTGGTAGGTATGGTAAGAGTTTTACAGCAGATGAGCAGGAAGAACACACTGCTCTATCTGGATGAATGTCCTTCAGTGGTGCACATGGATGGGCTGCAATGCTGCCTCAGAGGTTCTGTCTCTGAATGGAGACAAGCTAGGAGAGCACCTGACAGCTACAGCAGATAAACACTTCTCTGTTGCCTGCACTTTCTATAGTTATGGAAAAATCTGGTGCCACCTAATGGACAATCCCCAGCTCCTGAATTCTGAATGTGTTTTAAAGGAATGCTTTTGCAAGGCATCTAAAAAGGGATCTACCAATATTTGTTAATGCTTCACATGAAGAATTTCCCATTCATTATCCTCAATCACATATCTTTGGATGCAATATGCATTGTTTAAAGGCGAAGACTTAATAAGCCCCATGGGTAATAAAAATATTTCTGTATTTGCTGGCTTTAAATTTATGAACTAGGGTCATCTCATAGCTTCCTCAATTGCAGCAATATAGCAACACATAAAACTAAATTACTGCACCTAAGTGTTCTGATCTATTTATGGGTGAAATTTAACAACCTATTCTGTCAGTCACATAAATTATTCTAGACCATCCTAAGGCATGTTTACTGCTACAGTTGCATGGACATAGCTACCTCTTTCAGTAGAAATCACGACTATGCCAACAAAATATTTAGCCCAAGGGGTTTATATCAGCATATGTACACTTGCAGAGTATAGTATATTAGTCAAAAGTAGTTGAGCTATAGAATATTACAATGACTGCCATAATGAGTAATGCTGCAAACAATTGTTATTCCTGAAAAAGCTGTTAGTGGTGACCTGACTGCATGTCATGTACCTCAGGAAGCAAAACAGGTAAAACATAAGAGTATATCTCTTTGATCAGATGAGCCCCAGATACCATAAATTAAACATATCTATCTGCGATATCTGTATAGATGTATTTTGTTTATATATATTGCAAGATGCAGTATCTCCTCCAGTAGCACCATCCCTAGCTGGAACATCAGCTTTAGTGTTAGAATTGCAATTTAAACATTATACTTTGTTCTCAGCTGTCACTGAATTCAGTACAAGCAAAATCATAGTCAGTTTGATGAATTCCAATTTTTGAAACTACATGCTTGGAAAAGATGCACCTCTAAATTAAACCAATTTTCCATCTGCAGTTAACATTTATGAATTTTCAGGATTCATTATGGGTTTGGTTATTTTCCTTTGCCTGTGAAGAGAGATAGTACAATTAGGAGTCCTCCAAAAAAAGGACAAAGAAGGAAAAAATTGGAAATTGTATTTCTATCGCTTCTATTCAGTGGAATGAACTGGGGAAAAGAGATGGACTTTTATTATTTTCTTTAAAATTTATTGTATCTGTATCAAGGTCAGTTTGGATGGGACTTGGAGCACCCTTGCCCAGTGGAAAGTGCCTGTGCCCAGGGCAGGGGGTTGGGAACTCGGTTATCTTAAAGGTCCCTTCCAACCCAAACCACTCTATGATATTATGATTCAATAATTAAATACAGTATATATTTTCATCTATTAAAAATAAAATTAGATAAATCTGTTTTGTTACTTTTAGAGAAAGTAATTATTAGTTTTGGTGAAGATAAAGAAATGCCTCTGAACTGGGATGAGTTCATAGGCAATTTAGCATTTCCTTGGATATTTTTTACCAAAGAGGAATTGCTCAAAGACTTTAATCTCTAAAGGATACTATATAATTTGTGACTCACTCTTTTATTGTCTTCAGTGTGTTTGGGGGATCTGCTGTTTCAGTTGGCATTTTTTACTTCTTGCATATATTTTTGCCTTATTTTTATCTATTGTTGTATAACTGATTCCCAGTATTTCACATATGCAGTTGCTCAGCTTTGAGTGGAGACTCCTTTTACTTAAATTTTCTGTAGAATAAAGAAAATATGTAATATTCATTCTTTTAAATACAGCGGCTATTTTTCCTCCTTTTGCCTGGGAAAGAATATTTAGTGGTTTGATGTAAAAAAACCAGAGAGGATTGTTTTACTCTTGTACACTGTTTGACACTAATAATTTTAATATTTGACACCTGGGAAAAAGACTTGGACATGTTTGATAGCTTTGGTGAAATGAAAGAAGCCTTACAAGATTAAGCAGTGAAGTGATCAAACTCCTTTGTCCTTGTTGACCCATAATATCCACTTGAGCTTGAGTCTACAGATGGAATGCCAGTTTAACATTTATATTTGGCCATTTAAAAAATAATGCTAGGTGTCTCATTTGGGCATATATTTGAAGGAGAATAAGCTGCTGCAATACCCAGTGAAGTCAATGTGAGGATACTGTGCTGGGAATTTGGTAACAGTTCAGTGTTTAAATGGTTTTGATATATAATTAAAACACACAAGTTTGAAGAAAAGGGGGAAGAGTTTATCTTAGGGCTAGTGTGTAGTTGCTAAGTGGTGACTATGAAAGCAGCAAAGTTGCTGCTTTCTGGTTTCTGTGCAGTAGCAGGAGCGGTGGGTCCAGCCCCTGCACCACACCAATGTCACAGAGCACTTGAGCTGGGGACACATCTTTCCAGCACCCTTCCTAACTGTACCTGCCACTGTTCCATCAAGCCCAGCTCTCATCTTTTGACCCATCTCAAAACCATAAGCCACATCTCGTAGGCTGTCTTATTCCTTCTGAGTTTTGAAGCTGTTGCTTCAGCAGAAAAGCTCCTGTGTGCCTTCAGAAGGCAGAAAGTGAGCCCTGAACTACCAGCCCGGTCCTCATTTCAGCTGTCACCAGCTGCAAGCCCAGGGTTGCTGGGCATCCTTGTGTTTGTTGTCATGCTTGGGGTAACAGCAACTTCTCCCATGGGGAAACTGCTTTCCCTGGAGTAGCACAAATTTAATTTCTGCAACTATAGCTATCAGCCAAGGAATGTGGTATCATAAGTTTGTTTAGCATGTTTTCGGGTGCTTACACAGTACATTAATTGTGATTGTAAGAAACACAAAAATACCCAGGGACTGGCTGGTAAGAGATCATTTGTTTTAGTATAGATAATGAGGAGAAATAGCAGCTGCTGCTAATCAGTATGCATGTGAGTATTCATAAAAGTTGATTAGATGTATAGCTGCCAGATAATCACCATCCGATCTTGCATGTACAGAATAGTGTCAGTAATTGTGCATTCAAATTTCTTTTAAAGAACCCTACAGAGAATGACAAAACTATAGGTGTAATCCTCTGTCATTTATTTGCAATGCTTATTTGTCATACATGAATTCTACATGTATTACAATGAACCTATTTGTAAGCATAATGCTACTTCTTTGATTAAGTACTGCAGATCAAATTTGTATAAAGAGATGTTAATAAAAAAAATTCAGCTGAGCGTAACAAGTATGTTGAAGATGTTTAAACGTCAACAGAATTACATTCTAAGCTTGTGAGAAGAATAATTATTTTAAATTATTTAATTTGAAATTAAATTTAATTATTTTATATTATTATTTCTAAGATAATTTTAGTGGTGTATCATTAACCATTCTCACTGAGATGTATGACAGTCATTGCAGGGACTCATTTTCCTTTTTCTAATTTGTGTTGCAGTTCTATAAATGGGTTTTTTCCCTCCTAGGCAGCAACACCCCACACAGCCTCTCTCTTACTCCCCTGCAGTGAGGCGGGACGAGATCACTCTATCACATCAAAACCAGTACAGCCAGTTGAACTGCACTCTTATATATGACCATGCACAAGTTTTCATACCTAGATTGATTAGATCTCTCTGATTCTACTCATAAAATCCTCTCACAAACAACATTTAACCAAATCAGATTATTTTTGATTCTTAGTTCCTAATTCAGATTGTGCAAGACAATGCTTGAGCTCCCAGGAAAGGCTATTCTGGGATCTCTGATCTTGGCTGAGCCAAGCAGCCTTAGCATCATGAGAGAACGTCTTTGTTCTGAATCCAGCATCAAAATTGGACTATCATTAATTTCATTAATCAGGTGTTCCTAAAAATGAGCTTTGTGCATACATTTATCACTGAACTTGGAAGAACAAGTAATTACTGAAAAATGAAATCCTGCAGTTTTTCAGCTCTCTATTAAAATGATAATTCTAACAGGTAATTATTAGTATCTCTTTTTTTTTTCTAGCACATATGGAACCCATACTTCTTAAAGTTGAATAATCCTAACATTTATCACTAAATTCCTTTATGAAGGAGTTATAGGGATACAGAGGTCGAAGAGCTAATACCCAGCCCTTCCTACTTCACAAGTACTACCTCCTACAACTCTATTGTTAGTAAGATTTCTGATGCACTTAGTTTTACTAATAGCACTTGTCACTTGGACATCTCAAAGTTAATGTACAATAACATTATCTTTTAATGTATCATAACACTATGTGCCTTTTAACACATAAAGAAACTGAGGCACAAAAGAAACATTGGTGTGCTTGTGCTGCTCACCTGGCTGGTTGAAGCAGTAGCAGAACTAGCAGCTCAGTTTCTGATGGTGCCCCATTACTTTTGTTCACATGAGGCTCACTCCCTCTCAGTTCCTTCTTCTCGTTGATAAGGAACAGCTGTCGTTTTGCTAAACTGAGAAGAAAAAAAAAAAGTCCTTCTCATTTTCTAGTACAGATTTATCACTTTAGATGGCAAAAGAGGGAATCAATACACATATTTTTAGGTGTCTGAAAAGTAAATATCTTACCTCACCTTGTATTATGGGCTCTTTTTCTAAGGATACCCTAGAGATGTGATTCATCTCATTCTAAACAGCTGCCAGTTGAGATGAGCCATCCTAAGGGGAACCTGCCTCTCTTCATTCATTAACTACTCAAAATTCCTAGACAGCTACTGAGGCAAAACATACCTTTGTACAGCCAAAAACTGGTACATTGACTAAGCCCAAAAGAAGGTAAAACCAAAGGAGCCGTATGCATGTGTCATGGCAGTGGTTACCTGCAGACATACATACTGCTTTCCATGCTCTTTTCTTTATTGTTCTGAATCTGTTCAAAATTAGACGAAGAATAAAAAAAGATAATTTAATGTGTTTTCACTTGTGGTTCACTTGTGGTTTTACTCGTGGTCTGTTTTAACCAGCCAATAATGACTATAGACGTATGTGTCAGGAATTTGTACAAACATACATTTAGCTTCTACAAGGGAAACATAGAACATATTCATTTAAATAAAGTCATTCCAATGACAGAAAAATTTAGCTCAGTTTGATTTAGGACACAAATAAGTTGATTCAGAGATAATATCATGGATTTACCTTATCTTGTATCACGAAGAACATAATTTCCAAAAAAACTTTTCTTAAAAGGAAAATTATATGCATTATAGGAAAGATAGATACATACAGGAGCTGAGAACTGCATAGCTTTGGCCAGAAATTTGTATTCACTTTCTTTAGCTTTCAGGTTACATGACTCTCACAAAAGAGATAATAGTGGGTAAATTCTACTTTATATTTGAATAATCACACAGTGTCAGAACTGTAGAATTACTCCCAGGGTACAGAGGATGATTATCAACAGAGTGACTCCTATTAGAACACATCAAGTAAAGATCTCACTCTATTCCATGTGACAGACTGGCATTTTAAGGTCTTCAGTCATTCTCATTAAGACTTGACTTTTTGCTTGAGCAGTGGTGTTTGCTTACTGTGAGTCACAAAAACTTTCTGTTCTTGTTTCTATATGACCTTAAGCAGCATTGGCATGCCATGCATAACCATGGCCTTTGCTCATTCCTAGCACATTTTCAGTATTTAAATCAATTATTATCCTACAAATTCCATTATTTTCTGAATTGGCCTCTGTAGTCTCTAAGTGGTGACATTGCTGGAGACCAGACTGGAATTCACCAAGCAAGGGTTAGACCCCCAGATCTGTGTGAAGAGGCCCTCTTCAGGAAGCCCCAAGAGACTCAGCATGTTGGGGATCCTCACTTAAGAGCAACTTTTCTTTGGCATTGATTCTTTCTCTGTTGTACTTTTCAAATATACCCATTCTCTCCCAAGCACCATGACCTGTAGACACAAGTGATATGCTCAGAGAGCAAGGAATGCCAACTGCTGAGTCTACTTCTCACCCTCTGGGTTTGTAAGTTGACAACTGTGTGATGGTCTCAGAGATGTGCCTTTTGCATACTTTCAGAAGCTGGTAGTTATCTTTTGTTTCTCTGCCTCATACCCTTGTGAGACACTGGAAAATGTTTCTGGGTTTCTCTTTGTCCTTTCCTCCTTATCTCGGGGTCTTTGCCCTGTTCTTCATCTTCCTGCCAGTCTTTTTATAGTTTCAGGCTGCACTTTGATTTAATCAGTGCTTTGCTAAAGTTTGGTTTTGCCTTGTCTTTTTAAAGCTGTTTTTCCTTACCTGAGCAAAGTCTCCTGTGAAGCCACATTTTAATGAGTTAGGATCTTGATGACATGCTAACCTCTGTGCCATGAATCACTCTTTTCTTTCCAGCAAAATTCTTCTGGAAGTTCTACATACTTAAATTCCCCCTCATATTTCATTCATGGAATCATAAATATAATCATAGAACATCCTGAGCTGGAGGGGCCCAGAAGGATGATCAAGTCTGATGCCTGCCCAGTCTGAAGCATCACACCATGTCCCTCAGAGCCTTGTCCAAGTGCTCCTGGCAATCTTGCTGCTGCAACCACTTTCATGAGAAGCCTGTTCCTTTTCCTAATATCCAGCCTAACTCCTCCGACAGAGCCTCATGCCATTTGCTATCACTGGTCACCAGAGAGATCAGTACCTGCCCCTCCACTTCCCCTTGTGAGGGAGCTGTAGACCATGGCTGGGTCTCCCCTCAGTCACCTCTTCTGTAGGCAGCACAAACCAAGTGACCTCAGACTCCCAAGACCACTGAAAAATCCTTGAGAGAAGTCTCGGGATGATGATAGAACTGTGTTTTTATATAGACTTTGTTTGACATGTTTACTGTCATAATTTATATTCTTAGGCAGAATAGAAAGTAACTAGTAAAGAAAGAATGATTCTTTAGACATTAACTGTAACATCCACAAGAACTGTTTGCATCTCATGATGTGTGATTCTTGCCCCTGCAAAGGAAAATTTCAAACCCAACTTCACAGATGTAACTGAGTAGTAACTGAGAAGTAAGAGTAACAGAACTGCATTTGTGTAAAGAAGAATAAATTATTCCTCAAAAAAGGAAATTGAAATAAACCTCCCTGAGTTTGGAATCCACAAATATAAATATATAATGCAGGCAGGAATATACTAGTCTAAATTCATATCTGGCTATAAACTCCCAGGAAAATAATGGTTTTAGCTATTTGCCATTAATGAAAGAGACAGCAAAGATAAATTCCTGCAGCCTTGTTGTTCACCGACCTTCAGGTGAATCTTAGGATGACTTGGAATTAAGAGACTTTTTCATTCTACCATATATTATTACATAATTTTTAAAAATCTGAATTCATAGTAAACTTATTTTAAAAGTAGAGAGGTTGCTTTTTTTTTTTTTGAGCATAGCCTAATAACCAAACATTTAAGACTTTCAAGGCAATTAGAGCATTTTACAGGAAACACGTTTCTTTGTCAAAAATCATTATAATCTTTTATATGATGTTACTGAAAACAAAGTAAATACACTCTGCTCTGTAGCTTCAGTGAACACTATGCTACAAAAAAAGTCACTTGTTTTTCTAAAACACTGAATAATTGCAATGCAGCACAACATTTTGTTCAGTGTGATATAACTGATCATCTGTCTGCAACGCGAATGTAAACTAATCTTTGAATATATAGTAATGGTGAAAGCACTATCAACTTATAATTGATATCATTTTCATAAACAATAAATCTAAGCTTCATTTACCTTGCCAGAACTTCAGTTTGGTCACACAAATACAAGCAGATCACTTGTTGCTCTAGCATAGTTCAGACTGAAGGGTGATCTATGGAATCATGGGCCAGTACCTATCTAAATCTCAGGGCAGTGGTGATGCGTATAGCTGCCAAAAAAAATTCCAAGTACACCTGAAATACAAGGTTGATTTGCTCTGGCCATACTTTTATAGATGTCATTTTATAGTAGTATAGCAACCATGAGGCATAGGAGGGTCCATTATATAATTTCTACTAGATGAACAACATATCCATTTTTAAGAATCATGAGTGTTGTCTATATAATAATTATTGCAAAAAGTGGAAAATATTCAGCCTGAGTGTGAATGACAAATGGAAGAGGAAGTTAAGGTGTCAACAGAAAATAATGAGTTTTGGTGTGATTCATGCCCAGCAGTTTGGGTAAACACATTAACACATTGACTTTCATCAACCTATTTTGAACCATCAAAAAGGCTTAGAAATAAAAGAAAAATAACTGGAGAGTATAGGCCATAAAGTAATTTTGTGTTTAATGTCAGACTGCAAGTTTATATTGTTTTTCCTATTCTGAGTGTACATTTAACTTTTATAGCACTTTCGGGGATTTCAAAGTAATGTTTCTGAATTTTAATTCTTACATGATATAGAAAGATACTAATATTCACATTTTACTGATTGAAGTTGCTAGTGTCTACAGTCCAATTTCACTTTCCTCTGTGAGCATTAGATCAGTGAAAAATGCAATTCAAACTGACATGTTTATTATGCATATGAATAAACAATACAAACTATGAAGAAGCAGAGAATTAACCCCAGCAATCTGTGGGTATAACTATGGTGCAACCAAAATCATAGGTTGTATTCTAAGATTGTAATATTTAGATATTTTTAAATTCCAGTAGGGCAGCAGTTCTGCGACTTAAAATGAATGGAAAACTAATAGGTTTTATATACAAGTAGAGTTGGAAATAATTACAAACTCTTAATGACACAACAAACAACAGTTTTTCCACTTCTTGGGTGCCTTGAGTATACTGAATAAGGGAGGCTGCAGTATAATAGTGTATTCAAAGTGACTGAGATTAACTTTATAATAGTGTACATTATGTTACACAGGGGAATAAAATTCAAGAGATGTTCAGTGGTTCAGTTTAATATTTCTGTATTTGAATCAACTATGTAAAAACGCATATTTAGAGAAATCAAATCCTTGGATGATTTTCAGATTCCTTTCAATTTCAACTTTAATCATGCAGCTAGCTTATCTATGAAAGATGAGTCTGAAGAGGAGAGAAAATATTAGAAATCATGTAAGATGGGTGAAAACTGAGATAAATATTGTGCCTTCCAGTTGACAAAAATGCTGATACAAAGACCTATTCTATCTGCTTATTTTATAATTTGTTTTCGTGCTGTTTTATCAGTAGGAATGTTACATATTCAACCATGTTCAGTTAAACAGTACAGATTTATCACCCAGGTGATGGAATGAAAGATATATTTATTGAGAGTGTAGAGAGATGATATTGCTAAAAATAAGTTGTTGCTCACCCAATAAAATAATGAAAGAAAGATGCTAGAAGAAATTATGTATTTGATTATCAGGGCAAGTACTAGTACTCCTTCAGTCAACAGAGTTTCCATGGAGCAATGCAAGTATTCTCATTTTCCTAATTTTTCAAAATTTTTTACCTACTAAACTGGTGACTTGAAGCATAGAAACTTTCGGAAATGTGACTATCATATCCTGACTTCAAAAGACCAGCAACAGAATGTGATTGGTTTTAGGAAAAAAAAAATTTATCCCAAGTCTTTTGTGATTTTTAATACTTTTTTTCTGTTTTTGTAAATTAGATTTGCATTCCTTCTAAAGGTTTTCTTTGTAACATTACCTTTTTTTCTTTTTTTTTTTTAACATAATGTATGTAGCAGTTACACATTGAGAAAAGAGAAATCAGCTTCTTGCCTACATTTGTTTTTGTCTAAGAGCCCAGGCTATCAGTCTGATCAGTTCAGCCATGTTTAAATTGCTTGATTTTAAACATTCATGGATCCACAAGGCACACAATAAAATTATCCCTGTGCTGACAGCCTAAATGAATCTCTGTGTTAGCCAAGGCCGTTGAAATTCCATTTCCTTTCAGTTTTTTGCTTTGTTCATGTGTTTGTGGCCCTTCTGACCAAGTGTGTGACTGCAGTGTTGATGCTCACGCTATTGAAACTCTCACCAGTGGAAATTAGACTTGGTTAGAAAAATCCTGGCACTGCAGTGGCACTCAGCTAAGATCTCCTTGCTAGTCTTTTAAATTAAAGTGTGCTGTTGATGATAGCCTTGCTGCTACCTTGGTAAATTTATTTCTGAAGCCATACCAGCAGGCTGACTAACCTAGGACCGTAGCTCAAGAAGCTGATAGTATTTTGTTGATAAAGCTTTTTTGCCTATTTTTTTTAATAGAGGGATGTTAACTGCTCTCTCAAATATCTAAATCTTTCAACTTTTATTCTTGTTCCTTTCAACTACATGGAGGTGGTGGTTTCACTTGTCTTAATCATGAGGTTCACGATGTCATACATTACATCCTATGTCATGATACCATTATGAGGGCACACATTAAAAAAACCCACAAAAATAACTCCAGTTCCTTCCTTTCTAGAAGCCTAAAGACCAAGCTCAAGATGTTATATTTGTATGACTGAAAATCAGGGGGAAATGAATTTGCTCATAATTACTGTTGCTTTATTCCAGAGGAACTGAGTTTAAAATCAGATCTGCTTTAACAAGCAAGATTGTGTTTTCGAATAATGGCTGGTAAATGAAAGGGGCTAAATTTTAGGAAAAGTCAAATCTATTTTGACATTAGACAGCTGGCTTTACTGCCTTCTGAGCATCACTTTTTATTAATTCTTCACAGTTTGTTTTTCTGTAAACTTCTACAAACAAAATGATAAATTCTGGCTGCCAAGAGTTATGAGCAATTCTAATATTTCAACTCCTAATTTATGGAATCCTATGGAAAATTTTGGAATATAAATATGTTTATTTATTTCTCATATTCTTTCATTGTCAAATGATTTGGTCTGATTTATTCCATGATTTTTTTTGTTTATTTTATTTAGCAGCATGCTTTTATATGAATTTATCTCTACATTTCACTTCATTATTTTTCCTATTTGTCATATGCAACAGCACAGGATTTTGAGATTAAAATATGACCCAGGTGAAGACTTGGTTTTATCTGTGTAAGTGGTAGCAAGCTAAGTGTTTGTGGTTTTCTTTGCTGTGTGAGTGATGTGGTTTTCAGATGTTTTCTAATGCATTGCTTTTAGTGGACTATTAATAATTCAGCATCTTGTCCCATTAAGCAATTTTTTCCCACTAGAGACAGAGGCTTGGATTTTGACACCTGTACATTGGTGAGAAGTTAATCTGTTTGGAGTCATCCTTATGACTAATTAATTCAAAATATGAATTCTCAAAACATCAGTTGTTAAGTCACAGATATGAATCTAGGGTGTATTTTGTGTAGCACTTCACCTTAACAAAAAGATTTTTCATCTTATAAGAATATACCTCGCATGATTTATAGAGGCATTGACTCTGCAAATACTGAGCATTAAACTTCCTTATAGAGATACATTGAACCATACTGAATCTCCTGACTCAGTCCTGGGATACTTGGAAGACGGAGCAGATTAGATCAGTTTTTAGTATTTTTCAGCCTGATTAATATAATTCTGTTTATATTCTCTACAATGTATTATGTTCATCTATTTTGTCAAATTTTTATGAGAAAATATATGGAAGAGAAATTTAAACCTGAATATTACCAGGCTGATGTTTGAAATGTGGAGGCACATTTTTTTCATTAAAATAGGTTAATCCAACAGCCTTCAAATTTTTGTAAGTGACAAAGTAAAGAAAATATATTTGAATTATCTAACCACATTCACAAATTAATTCCATTTTAAGGCTCAGGTTCTTGGCAGCAATTTATCACTGTAGGAAACAGTTATCTTCCAAGACCATGGCTGACCAGGAAATGTCTGATACATAGAATGTTTTGGCTTCTTCCCATGCTGGTCGGTGTGCATGTTTTTGATATTGGAAAAATTTTTCCATGTCATGCAGCCCAGACTGGGAGAGTGCATGTATACTTTGAATCAGAGAGAATTAATCTCCTGTCTTGTTTCAGCGGGTAAGTTATGACTGAAGTGACAATAACATTCAACAGTCTAACCTGTGTGAAGTGAAAGGGCTTTGCTAATGTGCCATTTGAACAACATTCACTGAATGTCACAATCAAATTGTCTTGTCAAAGCAAGGCAAGAAGGATCTAACTGATGCCTTTGTCAAAATCTGAGCCCTTGACCTCTTGCTGTTTTGCCTTCTTAGGAATGCAGGTGCTGGAGTGGAATGGCATCCCCTTGACTGGGAAAACTTATGAAGAGGTCCAGAGCATTATTATTCAACAGAGTGGGGAAGCAGAAATATGTGTAAGACTGTGAGTTTTTCCCCATCTTTCTGTTTCCATTTCTTTTTGGCTTTTCATGGCTTTTGGTTTTATTTATTTATTTTTTTTTAATTTTAATTTACAATTGTTAAGGTGGAACCTTTGTTAGCACAAAGCATCAATGTAATAATAAGCAAGAGTTCACTGTGACTGTGGGAGATCTTTTTGTTCTGTTTTTCTCTTAAAATAAGAAGGAGAGACAAACTGAATTAGATGCTAGCAATTATGCATTTATAAACAATGATAACTCCATTGTCAGGCCACAATCTCCTCTCATGACAAACATACAGTTCACTGAATTTACTAGTGTTAGAAAAATAAGGTAATTTAGTAATAACTTTTAGTGAAATCTATATTCTTTAGATGAAAGTCATTTAAGCATCATGAGAAATGCATACACTTGCATTAAATCCATTAAAGATTTCACCTTAAAAGAAGCTTTTCTTCTCAGCTCTTTAACAGCATTGCAAATTTATATCAGCTAAGAAGGGACCATGCTTGGGAGCTGCTTTCTGTCATGAACCACTATTCATTTACCTACTTAATACAATAATGAGGGTATGAGGAAAGAGTTTCTTTTGTCTCAGGCTTCTAATTGCATTCTTTAGGGACCTGAACATGCTCTCGGACTCTGAGAATCCCCAGCACCTGGAGCTGCATGAGCCAGTAAGGGCAGGTGAGAGACAAAAAGTTGCTTTGATATTGTAGGATTGATAGCAACTGAAAATTGGATGTGATATAAGCTAGAATGTTAGTATTGTAAGCTCTAGTGTTGCATCCCAAATATTGCCATGGACAGAAAGGGGGGCACACCTTATATAAAAAGGCAAGAAGAAGGGATCAAATGCACCCTCAATGAGTTTGCAGACACCAATTGGGGCAGGAGTGTTGATCTGCTGGAGGATAGGAAGGCTCTGCAGAGGAATCTGGGCAGGCTGGATTGATGGGCTGAGGTGAATTGCATGAGATTCATCAAGTCAAAATGTCAGGTCCTGCACCTGGGTCACAGCAACCACAGGCAGTCCTACAGTCTGGGGGCAGAGAGGCTGCAAATCTGCTCATAGGAAAAGTACCTGTGATTGCTGGGTTGCTTCTGTTGCTCCTAAAGTTTGCTTTGCCCAGTCTCTGGGTTTGCACCTGTGTCAGTACCTGGCCAGTGAGCTGCTGGTGTCCCCAGGGCTCATCTGCCATCCTGTGTCCAAACCTTGCAGCACTCTGCTGTCACCCCAGGCCTCTGCTTCTATAAACTGCGCTATTAATCTGGAGTCATAAATACTTCAGTCTGCACAGTGCAATTACAGCTGTGCCTTTCTGTATCAAAATAATTAAGAATAGGCACTATACCACACCACTTTATAAGGTGAACTGTAACTCAGACAAATTTAGGTCATAGCCATCCAGTCATCAGACAGTTGCTGTTGCAGCCAGAGAGTCTAAAACAAAGCTTCCAGCAAATTGCAGCAAGTCCAGATAATATACAGGTCCTAAGGCTGTGTTCATAGAACCATAGAATTGTCAATGTTGGAAAAGACCTGGATGAAAATACCTGTTAGCTTAATACAAGGTTTGTGGCCTGCTGTAAGTGAAGGAAAAACAATATTTACTGGATATAGAGATGCAATAGCAAGTAGGCAGTTTTGTTGAGAGTTCTAAGATGACAGTGTTTTTGGGGGGATTTCCTGCTGTTCAATCAATACCACAACTGCAGGCTTCAGTCATTGTATCAGTTATATGTAAGCTAACTTTGAATCAACATCTACAATTTTACTAGTAATGCAGCCCCTCAGCAAGCTCAGTGCAGACTAAGATTGCTTCACTCACCGTTCTGTGGGTCTACTCTGGGTTCTGTGGATTTGTGGCTGTTCTTTTATCAATCAGTACCTAAATTATTTGGATTGAATCCTCCATTTTCTAATCATGTAAAATTTCCTAGCTATTAATATACTATCAACCTACCTTTAGTTGAAAATTGATGTCATCAATAATAATTGAAAACAAAGAGTAAGTATGACAGAGCTTTAAAGCAGAACTGCCCACGTTTTTTTGATTTGTGGGCAGATCAAAACCCCAAAAACATTGAAAGACACTGAAGACAGTTTTGGAAAGGACAAAAACAGACTAAAACAGCTTTTTATTAATAAAGAAAACTCAAAATGAGAAGGAACACAAATAAAAGAAAATTGTTCCATTCTTGCGGGCATGCCTCCTCCTAGTCTGGCAATCTCCTAGAGGTTTCTAAGTTGGAACTCTGTAGAGTTCTTGCCATTACCTCTGAGGTTTGGCAGACTGTGCTTTAGAAAGGAGCAATCTCCATTTTCTCTGAAAGAAAAATGAATTAGCCAAGCAGGGAGGATAAGGCTAAAGTTTGTTTTAAACCTCTCATACTTCTGAGAACCTGGGAACCAAGCTGTGCCTAGCATCCTTTTAATTCTATTGTCTAGCATATATGAAAGCATATGTATTGCTTGACTTTTCTGTGCTAAATAGAAATTGCTATCTCCAAAGAGTAAATTCCTCCCACTCATTCCTGGGCAGCAGGGAGGGCAATCAGACTCCCACTATAGATGCTCACAAAGGTGTGTGTAATAAGGAAAGAGGAATCAGGGTTTCTAGCCTTCATTTGTTTACATTTTTCTTCTTTGATTAATTTGTGGTAGTAAATTTTTGAGGCTTTTTCCTCTTTATTTTTGTATAACTTATCTCAGGAACAGTTCTGTTCAATGTCAAGTTGATTTTTAAGAAGTTGAAATGAGATTTAAACCTTTTACAAGAAAGCTTAGACACTTAGTGAAACTGGACCAGTTTTAAAAAATGAATTATAGCACAGACCAGTCTTTAAAACTAATTTGCTCCAATTTGATTCAAAATGATCAGCAAAGTCTGTTTTTCTTCACCTAGAAGTACTTCCTCAGAAACCTTTCTAGGTAAAGAACTCTAGTAAGTAGCACTAGCACAGAAAAATTGGAATTGAGATGTTGGTCCTGTGGGAGAAATGTCTTTTTTTCATAGCATGCCTTTTGCATCTTCAAAGCAGATGGCATGAAAACTTGTAAATATTGTATGCTGTCCCTGTACCATGGCACAATGGGTTTGGGTGTGCTGGCAATTATCAAAACCAAGCTCTCCTGCTTTAATCCAGTAGATAAAGCGAAGTCCCCAGGGGTTGATCCCAAGCAGCTGGCTGCAGAGCTCCAAAAGGTTTCTCTACAGCAGTCGCCTCTGGTTGCTTCTTCAGGAGTGGAAAAGGGATCTCATGTCCACTCTGGAACCACTTCTGCCACCTCCAGTGCTGTTCCTAGCCCTGGTCAGCCTGGTTCTCCCTCAGTGAGCAAAAAGCGCCACAGCAGCAAGGTAAGAAATTTCCAAGTTATGGAGCAAGAACATTTTGATGACAGGAAGAGACTGCCTGTTTGCCTTCTTTAGTGCAGCAAGAAATCCCAGCACATCTTGGAAAACTCATTTCCTGGATAACAATGACTATTACTGTTAAGATATTAAATCTGGACATAAAGAAAGATTACATGATTTATCCAAGAGATTTATCCCTCTCTAAATTTTTTATAACTTAATATTATTTTTTAAAAAACTGCCCTTTACAGTCTTTGTTGCTCTTGCTTTTTAAGTGCATCCTACATGGTGGTGAGGTACTTTATCCATTAAAGAAGCTGATAGTGTCAAGACAATAATTTCCCTCTCTGTACTAAACTATTTCTTAAAGTACTACAAGCTATGAATAATCATAGCAATAGAAAGTTAAGTCTCTGAAATCCAGGGAAAGATTGGAAACAAAATTTAGCATTAAAATTTGTTTTGTCACTAGCTAATTCCTGTGAACTTGCCAAGCATAATTTCTCCTTTTCTTTGCCACATCCTGTCCATTCCTCAGCTGAAGTTCTTCTTGTGCATCACACACCTAAAAAGGGAAGAGTGGGAATTTAGTAGCATTTTTTCACAGTTGAAACTGAGAACTAGATCATAAAGTCATCTGTCATTTCTTTTTATTTTGTGTCAAAAAAGTCAAGACTTGAAGTGAAACTCAGTTCTGTGAAGACTGCATTTGCTTAAGCAATTTGCAAGAGTGCTGATTGCTATCCTGAATATCCAGCTTCTGACACTTACAATGCTTCACATTATAAACAAAGTGCTTTCTAAACATTTATTAATCTGCACCTTTATTCCTTTTTGGGACTGTCAGGTTCCTACTGTGTTATAGTTGTAATTTGTACTTTTGGGCTTATGGAACTATGGCAGTGATTTGAACAGATGAGTTAGGTACTGCACAAACCAGAACCAGCAAATGGTGTCTGCTCTTTTCAGACTGTTCTTCAATAAGCCAACATACATAACTTTCGTGTGAGAGAAAACACAAAAATCCTTTTCATCCAGTAATGTAGTACAAGCTGGGAAGATATTTATTGATCAGTTTAGTTTGGATAGTAATTCTGTCTTCCCACAATGCCCATAGACCTTCTGCAAACTAATTCTGTCTAAAAGGTCTGTGATGCAAAGCTAAATTCATATGCCAGTATTTACTGATCTAACTTCAGGGATGTGGCAGAGTTGCTTAATCCTTAGGTCAATAGTTATATTCACTACAGCATACTCTGGATACTGTACACATTTACATATTAAATAGTTTGCCACATGCATGGTTTTTGCCACTGAAAATAATGCTGAACTACAGTTCCTGAGGCTGGGTGAAACCTGCCATCACAGTGCAGGCACTGCATGCAGAGAGCAGGGCTCTTAGTGCACATGCTACCATCTACACTGAAATGTAGATCTCACATTGGGTGACATGAATCACACTCCTAAACTCACAGTGTGTGGAGATCCATAAGTCCTTGCTGTGCAGTATATCCTGGAGAGGTGCCCCATTCTGCCCACTTGAGGAGACTGGGTTCCCAGCTTTGGCACTGTAGCAGGTCACCTAAAGTTAGATGCATAAATTTAATTTCCTGCTTCACAAAGGATTTAGGATTCTTTTATGAAAATTCAGCTGTAGGCTTATAAAGATTAAACAAAAAAAAAAAATTAGAACTAATGCCTCTATGTAAGAGATGCAAAAGTCAGAACTAGTCAGGTAAATATTTTAAACATTCTTTGCTAATTTGTGAAAATCATGTTGAGAGGCATTTCTTTCATAACAATCATAGCTCTTGTTGACTTGCATAGTTTCTGTTCATTGACTTCAGGCCAAATTTATAATGGTGTTGAGCTCTGTTAGAAGAGAAAGCTTATCCTTTCTGGAACTGCTCTTTGCCTTGGGCTGACAGCATTGCTAGGCAGGCTGCAGCCATGCCAAAGTATCATGACAGACTAGATATCCAAACTGCCTAGATCTTGTTTTTGCAACTGTTTTTATTTTTAGCAAGTACTTTTTAAAAGATTTTGTATAGAATATACACTCTAGAAATGTTGCAGTCTCTTCCATATTCTGCAGTGCCAATTTTCTCATATTCAATGTTACTGCAGAAGGTAATAAATAGTGCTTAATGCAGTGAAGCCTGGCATTAACCAGTTTCACCTCATGGTCATCACAACCTGCTTGAGGTGTGATGGCCTTACAAAACACCATCTCTTACACAGGCTGTGTAAGTGCATTTGGGAGTAAAACAAATAATTAGACTGAAATTAGATTGCCCATCACAGGAGAGATTTAACCCTTGGAAGCCTTGAGCTGACAATATCTTGTGCAGAACCTGTTTCTTTCATAGTGTAAATGCATGATCATTCTGTGGTGAAGATTACATCCAAGATATAAATGACCTATAGAAATATTTAATATGAAGAATTGGTTGCTTTTTCTTCTAAATCTAAAGATCCTTTAGCTCCTAAAAGCCAGCTGTGAAATACTTTCTGTCTTTACAAGTTATTCCTCACTGAGGCCATGATAAAGAAAAATAGTTACTTGCATCTCTACCTCTCAATGCAGAACCAGCTTCAAAGTTGGCCCAGCTCTGAGCTGGAAGTTAGACCAAAGAGGCCTTGAGAGGTCTCTTTCTGCCTAAATTATTCATGTTTCTTTAAAATATATGGGCAATTCTTCATGATCAGTTTTAGATCTGCTGACATCAGAGAAAACAGAATATTTAATGCATTGAATCACAGTCTTGTAAATGATACAGAGATTCAACAATTATATAGAAACATATAAGTGCACATTTATTTTTAAAGACTCCACTTTACAAGCTACACCTTAACCACCTTTGGAAGTCCCAATCCAAATTCATCATACCCATTTCCTTCTCTATGAACTCCTCCTACATTGTCCATACTCATACATTCCATATTACATGACATTCAGAGTGAACAAACTCTATTCTTGCTATTCCAATTCATGAAAAATGAGAGCATTTAGAGTATCTGGAAGTGATTTTGAAGCTCCATGTTAATTTTGGTGTTGTCACTATTATCAGTGCTAGTATAGCCAGAGATCAGAACTATTAAGTTAATAATAAAATCCATTAGTAGAGGTAAAGTATCAGAAATGTAAGCCATTTATGCCCTATTTTGAAAGATTACATGATGCTCAGGTCGCTCCTGTTTTTGGCAAAAGAAGTGAAATTCACTCTCTGAATAGTCTTGTCAAGGACCTAACAAATTTTAGGAGTATTTTACTATCAATCTAAAATTTCATTTCAGATTCAGAACATTTTATAGACTGTTGATGATTTATTTTAGCTGTTGGATGGATTAAACTTCTTTTAAAGCTTTGTAAGGTACCAACAGAAGCTGATTATAGAATTTTCATGAGAATTATTTTTCAGATGCAAATGGATTTACATACAAATAAATTTTGGGGTTTTTGTTTTGTTTTGTTTTTTTGGGGTTTTGTTTTGTTTTGTTTTTTTGGTTTTTTTCGTTTTTTTTTCTGGTAAAGCTTGTGTTCATAAAGAAACACAATCTGGAAGGCAAGGTAATGCAGTAAACCAAACAAGAATAAGGCAATGTAAGACAGTGTATATATCCATATAACAGACAGACTTGGGCTAGTTTTCTCCTGTGTTTTCATTGTGATAGTGTTTAGCTGGGATTTCTCTGGTTATTTCTCATCTGTGGATCTGAATGACTGAGAGGATGTTTCTCCAACACAAATCTGAAAAGGGTAGTGAATCACCTTAACTTCATGCTGTGGTGCAGGAAATGTGGGCACTTAATTGGCCTAATTTAAAGCAGTTGATGTCCAATGTCATAAAGAGCCCTGAAGGGTTTTCTTGGAGTGTAGGGCAGCACAAAAGAGGGAGGTGGGTTTTACTCTTCTCAGAAAGTGATAGAAATACAAATTATATGGAATAATGTCAGGCAGCTGCTCACATCTGGAGGAATAGAAAATGATGGCTTCCAAATCAGTCTCCAGAGAATAGTCAGTTTGTCTTTGTTTTCACCCTTTGTTTTCTGCTGCATCTACCAAGGAAGCAGATATGGAGAGAATGCAAAAATATTTAAATCCTACTACTGAAACAGAGCTTTCTTGCTTGACTGATGGCTTGCAGATTAGAGGTTGTTCCAGAGTGGCTCAAGGCCACCAACGTTTAACAGAACAGCATATTTTTGTGAGTTCAGGATTCTAATCAAATGGTGATATTATTTTCTAGCAACAAACAGGAGGAAAAAAGAAAAGGCAGAGAGAAACATGTATTGCTTTTTGTCAAAAATCTAGACAACTTTAATGATAAAGGAGAGAGGAAAGTGAGGACAGAAAATTCAAATTTCATGTCACCAAAAGTGGGGAGAGAAATATGAAGATGAAATACTGTAGCTGAATTGGCTGCCAGAAAACACAGAATAAAGTAAAAGACATTATATGAGGTGGCTTTCAAATTGTGTAATCCACTTATACACATCACTTAGTTTTAGTAACATTTCCATTCTTTAGTTTTAGTACCATTTCCATTCTTTCTACCGACTTTCACCTAAACTCAGTTTAAATTAGAGGAACTTTTGTCTCTCTTTGCCTTTCTCATATTGACAGAAATATACAGCTGTGCTTATTTGGCATGGTCCTTTCTTTTTCTTGTCAGAATTCATGTTAGTTAGACTGGGTTAATGCTATATGTTTTTTTCTCCCCATTCATCCTTATCTGCTTAGACTGTAAAGATTTGGTGTTGAAGTTGTTTGATTCTGTACTTGAATAAAGGCTGATCAAAATGGCTAGACTGGACTTTAAGTGCTGTTGAAATAAATAACCATTAGTTTTGACTGTAACAGCTGGAGACAGTTTTTAAAAATTTGCAACAATACAGCAGTATAAACCACACCTGTTAAAAAAGTTAACTTTGAAAATCAATGTGTTTTTAATCTGGCAGCCCACGGAAACTACAAAGTCTGCTTCCCATCCAATCACTGGAGAAATACAGGTAAATATGTAGTTTTTGCTGCATAAATTGTTGTTTATACTGTCTTTTTCTGTGAAATAATTTTGCAGAAAACTATCTCAATTAGTTCTTATTCAATTTAGTTCTTATTCAACTCCAATCCCTTAAAATGTCACTAATGTAGGTCAATGCTTGATTTTTGCATCTGTCTTTAATACTGGATTATTAAATACAGCCAGAAGAATGGAAAATGCTGCTGTTCCCAAAGGGACTAAAAGGATAGTTAAATTCATTCTAACCCTTAATGCTGTGGGTTTCTTATAGTGCTGTGTATTTATTTCCATGCCATACCAATTTTATGGTTATCCCTTATGTAAATTGACTTTAGCCTTTTAAAACACTCAAAAGGAGCACAGCAGAACAACTGAAGTCTGACTTCCTATACATTTCTGGGTTTGGTTTTTTTTACCCCTTGATTAATCTCTCTCTTTTTTATTAGTACTAAGAGTCTTTCCATAGTATTATCACATCCTTGTCACACGTTGCCTCCAGGTAGATAGGATGTGTGTAATTAACACTCAATAAACTGGCTATTGCTTAGAATAATATCAAGGGTTCAATTTTCCTTTGCTTTTTCCTGACTGGAATATATGAGTTTCCCTTTTTTTCAAGGTCCAATGTGATGCTCTAACCTCTCATTCTAGTCAGGAGAGAGAGAGACAGAAACTTCTGAAATGTGCTTATTTGGAGGGACCAGAGAGGTCTAAAACTCATTTTATTTAAAGGGTTTAGGAGATATTGAATCACTCAGAAAGTAAAAGTAACAAATAACCCTACTGTGTTTTAATGCATTCACTAGCTTCAAATCAACTATGACAAACACCTTGGCAACCTTATCATCCACATCCTTCAGGCAAGAAACCTTGCTCCCAGAGACAACAATGGCTATTCGGACCCCTTTGTTAAAGTTTATCTTCTTCCAGGGAGAGGGTAAGTGTAGGACAAACTTTAACCTGAACTTTCCTTCAGTTTAGGTTTGCTACATGTCATTAATAAACAGAACTAAGAGTTATTGCTATAGAAAATCCAGGTGCAGCACCAGCAAAAATGGTGAATTTTTAATACAGAGTCATATCCTATTCCCAGGAGAATATACATACTTTGCTAATGACCTTAGGAACTGTATGATCACTCCTGTAGATATATGGGGATTTTTCTGTGTGTTTCCTTTTTAAAATTTCAATACATATAAAAATACTTAAAATAACAACAGTCTTAATGGAAATGTACTAAATAGATGCAATACTTTCTGTAATACAGAAAGCTGCACGTTAAGTTTAGCATGGAATGGTTGCTTCTGCTCAAGGCAATCTGAATTTAGGATTGATTTGCAAACAAGTGAAATTGCAGTACCAGAGATAGATTTAAGGTTGCAGTATAATTCAAAAGCCAAGAAATACTGATCAGAAACAAATCTCTCCATATGTATTTTATGGAACTTTTTTTTAAGAGTGAAGATATGGTTTTAGAAATACTGCTAATTTTGTATCTAATGACTATACCAGCCACTAATCAATTTTTCACAGTCATTGATTGTTTTGGCTCTGTACTTACAAATAACTTATTATTACTTCCTTTGAAAGATATGTTTCTGTATCAGCAATATTATAACTATTTTTGCTCTAATGTTACAGAATGTCATATGTATATGTAGAATGCATAAGAATACATGGTTATAATAATGCTGCTGATTTCAGTGGCACAGCAGACGCATCTAAAATTAAGCTGATGGATCAGACTTTATATTGCAAAGACAGATTCCTGCAAACTCCCCTGCTTGTGTGATAATACTCATATTAAAAGACTTTTAGGATAGAACAAGGCAAATAAAAATCTGTATTTCTGTTCTACTCAAACTAACAGGAAAGTGGATGGTCAGGTAGCAGTTCACCATTTGGCATATGAACAAGCACCACTAAATGCATGAGTGATGCAAATAAAGCCATGCATTTTCTATTGTGGCTTGCTAATTCCAGCTAAACAGTATTCAGTATTGTTTGGTAGCACTGGGCCCAAAACTATTACTGAATGTAAGGGGAAGAGGTGCTAGAGCTTGAGAGGTTTTTAAATGCACCTAAGACTCTTGTAAAATGTTTGTCAAATCAATCTTGGTGGGAATTTTGCAGGTGCATTAACTGATATGGAAATAATACTTTGAACGAAAGGCATGTTTATCCCATAATGTATCAGTTTAAACTTGTTGCCAAGTTATGAAGAATTTGATTTCAGTTTTGTTTGGGGTTATTATTTTAAAACATGCCACTGTTACAGTTTTGCATGTAACTTTGGGGAATAATGAAAATGGCGATCTTCTTAAGAGTCCCAGACTTGTTTCTGAAAGTAGAAACTTGGGTTGCTATTGAATAACTTTTATTTGTAGTTCAGTCTGTGCTAGACTTCTTATTCTTCCTATTATTCATGGTTTCTTCTATCTCTGTTCTCATTTTCTCTTACACTGCTTCCTCTGTGTTCCTAACTCTGTAAATTCTGGATATGCAGACAAGTCATGGTTGTCCAAAATGCCAGGTAGAGTGTACTATCTTACAACTTTATTCTTTCATTTTTTTTTTTGTGTGCATGAATGAGACAATGAGCCTGTATATGGAACTACAGACTTCTCTTGAGTTCTGATGTCATGAAACTGTGATATGGTTTTGTTTTTCATTATTAATTAGATCATTTCCAGGAGCTGGAAACAAGTAGTTAACGCTCTGGTGCAGCATTATTCTAAGGCCAAATGCTGATGACAAGCAAAATGTCTTTTGCATTATGGAAGAATTTAGTTCAGAGATACGTAAAACTTCATTCTCACTCACTGAAAGTTGAAAAATAATTAACTGTGAACCTGTATCAAGACTTTGAATGGTGTTACTGCCAAGAGAAACAGTCTCTGTTTGGTAAAGAAATTGAATATTTTTCTCTATTTACCTTGCACAGTATATAGACATTAAAGCCAGGTATAATTCTAGATATCTGCCCAGATGGACAATTAAATCTGCTTGACGACATAAGTGGTTATTTGTGGTAAACAAACTTAAAATTTAAATATTGAAATTAGGAGTGCTTTGTTTGTCCTGGAAATATAAGGCAAAGCTCAGTTCTCAAGATAAGCTGATATCGGCCCAGGCCAAGCATATAGGAAATATTCCAATCCCAATTTTAAGTTTGTTTAGAAGTAATACCCTGAGTAAACAAGTAAGCAGATTAATTCCAATAGACAGATTCCTATCATCTGTCTCTTTTTTAATTACTAAAATTGTTTAATGAATGTGTTAAAATTACACATTCCATATGTGTATTCTATTACACATTTAAAAACAGTTATTCTATTATGCTTTTTTCATTGTACGTAATATATTGTATTATATATTGATAAATTATAATTAAGGAATCAAAGAGAAAGTATAAATAAAAGAGATATGCAGTTTGTATATTTTCACACAATATATTCTTTGAATTTCAAATGCAAATTATTTCATATTAAGTGACCTACCAGTGACTGGTTTAATGAATGCATTTTATTAAAGCATCTTCATCTGTTAATCTTTTAATTGTTAATCTGTTAATTGTTGAGGGGAAGGTGCATCAGGGGCATGAATTTACTGTATTTGCCTTCAGAGCCCTAGAAAGCTTCATCTGCCATCCAGGTTAGCCTGGTTCTGCACTTCCCTAGAAGAGATCAAGGTCTCCTGCCTTTCTCCACAACAGATTACATGTAGATTACACGTAGGCGCAGCTCACCCTTACATTTACATCCAAATATTCCGTGGACTTTACTGGAAATATTCCAGAGCTGCCATGTTAACAACAATTTCATCTTTTGCAAGCTCTGGAACTCAGCATTGCATGAATCACCTTCTCACATACTTCAAAAAAGAATCAGAAGCTTTGAAAAGGTGATGAAATTCTGCTATTGCAAAAGGAGATCCAAGAAAGGAAAGGGAATGTTGGTGTCATTTTCTTGGCAGAGTGCTTGAAGGATTCTTTCCCACTTTTTCAAGAAATGAAAGTGTATCAGTTCCCTAAAACCAGTAGGTCATAGGACATCTAAACAGGATGTTCTAGGCAGGGGATGCTTTTCTCCTACCAGAGAGTAGGAAAAGAAGGCTACTGAGGTGCTTTAGATTTTTAACTGCATTACTTAATACCATTTGCCATCAAAACCTCATTTTGAAATTGATTCATACTTTGTATTTCAGTTTTCTTTCCAAAATATGCAAAGAAATAGCTTTGTGTGCGTTTCTTTTTAATATGGTCTAGATTTTAAATCACCCTTGCCATTCTGTGCTGTGGCTGATAGAACTCACTGAGCTCTGGAGAGCTGCTGCTTTCTTCTCATAAGGAGAGGTGAACAGATACTTAGTTTCACAGGTCCCAAAAACCTTCACATTTTTCAATAAACTGAAAGGCAGTGGATAGCAAGATTTCCAAGAAAATAAGTGGAAATACATGGAATGACTAGAGAAAAAATGAGAGGAAAAATAGCAGCAAATCCCTTTCACTTTGAGATATCAGGGTAGCAGGCAGCTTGGATAGAGCCACCTCAATTTGGAGAAAAAAGCCACTGTGCAATCTAGATTAATTAGACAGGATCACTGCAAAGCAGAAGTGAGTTTAAAGAGTGAAACTGCTGGTGCTGAAGTCCAAATATTGGCATATGTGTGCCAGTAAAGCATTTGTATCTTTCACATAACCATAAATCAGAGCTGCTCCAGCCTGGTACCAGGTATGGTACATCATTAGTGACTGGCTGATTAAATGTGTTCCTGAGGGATCCTTCCCAGTTAATCTCATATGAGAGGAATTTTTACATTAGGTCTGGGACCATGCCACAGTGTGAACCAAAACAGTTAAATCAGAAGTGAGAATAGTCCACTACCAAAAGTTATTGTAGGGGAAGCATGAAAGAGTCTAATATGACATATACAAGTTATTTTGTGCCATTTTGTCTTAGTGCAGGAGAGCAGTCCTGGGAACATTTGATGATAGATGTAGCAGGTATAGACTTGCAGATTGACAAAAAGAGTTACTTTACCTTAAATCTTGTGGGTTTTTCAAGGTATTAAAAGATTCTCATATTCTTCTACCCAGCCTTTTTGAGTTGTCCACTAAAATTTATGTTAAATTAAAATTGGAATGAAAGCAAATCTAACATCAAAGCTTATAGATCTAGATGAATCCATATTCTGTTTAAGATTAGTGTATTGCTTTCTCAGAACTCAGGAAATGTAAAGTACAACATAAAGCATTAGTGAATCTTTAAA
>JANRGV010000073.1:9107903-9121766 GCA_024734035.1 Alethe castanea
TTTTATTTACTTGTCATAGAAAGATTTAACTCACATCTGGGAAGGATGTCTACAGAGTCTTCTCTGTTTCTTGGTGGCTTCCTAACTCCAACTGTGCTTCTGAAGCAGTATGAAGCAATTGAGTCCTCTACTGCTCCATCTCTCCTCATAAAGGACTTTTACCAACTTGAAAAACATAAAATGGGAAAAATAATGATCAGTTCATTTTTTTTTTAAATTATGAAGAATGTTTTATAGAGTACTGGATTTGCAAGCAGTCCTGAATCTTTTCGCTTTTCTTTCTGATTTGTTCTTGATACTTTCAACTTCACTTTACAATGCCATTTAATCTTTCAGTACTTTTTTAAAAGCCCAGAATAACCAGGCTCTTTAGTGAATAGATTTCCCAATGCTTTTAATGCTCTTCTCCATCACAACCCCAAGACCTCAATACAATCTTCCCAATTAAAAATTTCATTTTTCTTTCTTCTCGTTCCTTGAGAGGAACATAGATGAAGACACTCATTTTTGCATGAAACAAGATCCTTCCCACAGAAGGATCTTGTTGCTCATGTAATCTCCACATGTGAATTTAACAGAGAGTTTTACTTCAGAGGTGTAAGTAGTGGTTTGATGGGGTTTTCTTACTGCTTTATGCAGGCTTTTATAAATTGTAGCTATTTGACAAGTAAAACATCAGAAAGGAACCAAACTTTTTGTTTGTCTAGCTGCAGTATAAGCCCTAAGTCTTCTTGGTTTGGCAAAAGGGTTGGGTAAGTCTTTACAATATTTGCAAACGCAGCTTCTCATCTAAGAAAGATTCTTAATTTGCTTGAGAGTTCTACTGTGACATTTCATAGAGCTGATATTGAGTGCTGGGGTGTTGTAAATTCAATGCCTATTTGGTGCTGTGCAAATGGATAATAATACTAATCTAAGATTTGTCTGACACTGATTTTAATGACAAAAAAATCTTTTATCTTTGATGTCAGTTTCTGGACTACTATTTGATGAAATTTGCCTTTAGTTTGCATGTTGAATGCTCTGCATTTCTGCTTTCCATTTGCAAATCCCCTCCTTTTTCCTTCCTCTGAGACTATTATGCAGTATTTTCATTTTTAAGTGTGTAAACTTAATTTGAGCACCACATATCTTTTCTATTTTGGCGTCTTGGCACACAGAACTGTGTGCAGAGAACACTGTTTCCTTCCATACCTTTCCATGACTTGTATCTACTGCTAAGATACCCCGTGTGTGTGACTTTTGTCCTACAAAATTCCATGCCCTGGCTTAGAGAATCTATACTAAAGCACATTTCTGGATCCCAAATAATTTAATGCTGATGATAAGTATCCTCTACAGTCTGAAGAACTCTCACATGAAAGAGACCATCATTTGTACTCATAACCCTCACAGGTCTACCTTTCAAAATAGTTACAGATATAAATAGAAATGCAACAAAATAATTGCATTAGACTGAGAATGAGTGTTCTGTTCACCCAACAAGCAAAACTGCATCACACATTGTTACAGAGTTAGCAGTCACATTCAAACATAAATTAATGAATTTTTATACCCAGTATTTCTTCAAAGAAACATTTCCTTTTCCCCATGCTTTTTTTCTCTCCATCAGAGCATGTGTTACTTGCAGACAGCAAATAAGTATTATTAAATATTTCCTAATATAGTTCTTTCAACAACACTGTCTAGACTTTAGCTGCTTGTACAATTTTTTATTTTCCTTTTCTCTTTCATAAACTAGCTGAAATTAAAGTGAAAATAATTATGGCAAATAGATCACTCTTTGAAATGAAACAGACTTTTTCAAGGTCAGAATGATTAGTTTTATCACATTTATAGGAAATTTTACTTTGACAGCTGGAGAAAAAATAAATTAAACTGTGAATATTTAGTAATTTAAGGGTTTTGTTAAGTAATAAAGTGGAAATAATTACAATCTGAAGGAAGGCTGAGCACACAAATATTACAAATGCTGTGCAGTAATTGCTAACTCAAGTCCAATATCTACTCAGATCAAGAAAGAAAACATTAGAATAATTTAAGGAGAAGATGATAAAAGATGTGAGTTCTGTTGCTGGGGAAGCCATTGGTATACTCTATGACCACACTGTTAGGTGTGGCTTTCTTTGCCTCAATTTCTTACTTGCCATAAAGCAAATAAAAGTATTTACTTATATGAAATAATTCCATAAAACAAATAGTTTGGCTGTAATTTATGTCTCTTATTTAGAGGTAATATATTTAGAAAGGGTAATATTTTCAAAATCCTTGAGTGATGTGGAAGCCTATGTCTTATTTCCAAAAGTAAGGAATTCTTTTATATGAATCAGTAATGTGTTGGTATTTAAATCTTACTTAATATGTAGGGCAAAAGAAAATAAACTCCTGAGTGACCTATAAAAAGTCTTTTTGTCCTCCTCCAAATTACATCAATATAGAGAACAATAAAATGTTAAATATGAATGTAAACACAAATAACAGTAATGGATTACCTAATACGTTAATTTCAACTCATCAAACATCCTGACTGAAATGACAAAATTTTGTATTATTCCTGATGTAATTGTATTAATATGCTTTTAACATAGTGGGAAAACAAGCTGCATTAAAATTATTTCTTTCCTAATGCAAATTCTAGTATGAAATTTTCAAGGAATATATGGTAAATATTTTCAGTAGTGAATATTTAGCTGCATAGGCAGACATTACCCATAACATCCAGACACTTAAAATGAGAAACCAGCCCTTCTGTACCTATGGGGTTGGTTATGGCTTCCATAAGCAACAATATTTTTCACATTGGCTGTTTCTGCAAATTCCTTCATTTTCTTTGAAATATGGCTGTCCATAGACAGCCTAAAGGTAACTGGAGTTCACATGCAGTGATGTGCTTCTAGGTGGTTTTTTATTTATTTTATTTTATTGCTGCATTTTTAATTTTTTTTTTCCACAATGCTAAGACCGAAATTAGTAATTGTTTGGTAATACTTTTTTCAGAGGATGTTTGGAACTTAGATGAAGTTCATAATATGTGGGAACTTTGTTCCTTTTTTTAGTGACACTCATTTTCCTGTTGGTACATTGCCACTCGCAGAAAGCCATGGTCAGACAGATAGAGGGTTCCTCTATCTCATTTCAGTATTGCTGTCTGTTATACTCCTGGTGAGCATCTGAGCTTGACATAAGGCTGAACCCTACGTTGCTGGGATGGTAAAATGACTGCTTTCAAAATCAGCAGCCATTTAGTGCTTATTGCCACCATTGTGGAACATAGATTTTATCTTCAGAAAAGCAAATTTTCCTCTGCTTTGAAACTCATTTTGTGCACTCTGCACTCTCCATGGTTTTTCATTGTTGTAATATTTTATAAATGCTTTACTAAACTAAGAAACTTAAAATAGATTTTGCAAATAAGTATAGAGTACTGTAAATTTTCATCACAGTTGTATTATCACAGTACTGCAAAGAACCTATCAAAGTATGAGTGCAGTTACTTGAAAATCTTTCTAATTTCCCCTTTCTATGAAAAATTCTTCAAACTTTAGGGATTTTTTTTTCCCATTTCCTGGATTTATACATTCTTCTCTCTGTCCTTGAGCAGTCATAAAGAAGAAATCTCCTCTCAAAATAGCAACAATTGTGACAATACATTTCTGAAAAGTATTTGTGCTATCCCTTTTTAAAATAGTAAAAATACATACACTTAATATAGGACCTAGCAGAAAATTGTATCATCTAAGAAGCCAAAAGCATCATGGACCAATGGGTGCTCAGCTCACTTTTTCAGGTTATTCTTCATGTTGCAGTTTCATTACTGTCTTGGAACAGCAAAGAAAAGGTATTTTGCTTAGCCAAGGAAATCAGCTTTAGAAATATTTTGTAAGCGATGTCCAAAAAATTATCTTTTTCTTCAAATTTTGCTTTCATTTTTGCAGGATATTTTAAAAGAATGCTTAAGAAGAATGTTGCTTAACTATGTAAGAATAAAACAGAAAGATTAAAGAATTACTCTCAAATATTTAAAAAAAAATCTTAGGTTTCAAGTCATGCTGTTGCCTGCTTAAAGAGTACATTGTTGATGCTAAAAATAGTTTAATTCCCCTTTGTGTGGGTTTTCAAGGATGGCCTGATTTAAATTTTCTTTTCATAGACATTGGCTTTGCATAGTTGTGCATTATTCTAAAGTTGTCTGGGAGCAGATGATATTCTGAATACATAATAATGAGATGAAAATATCACTTAAAGGCAGTTGCAGGGTATTAGGAACTGTCTTAGTCTGTTGCTGTATTAAATCCACTGGCATTGTAAGGAAATTGATGAGATCATGGTGCTAATATCTCCAATGTTGTGGGTTTGATCCTGGATATACAGACCATCCACTTAAGACTGTACTCAATGATCCTTGTGAGTCACTCCCAACTCAGAATATTCTGTGGTTCTGTAAATAGCCAAGAGTGCTTTCATTGCAAGTATATGCAATATGCACAATAATTTGTATAGCTCATCATTTTGAGCAATGACTTGATCCTTTGCTGTCCCTCTGTGCCCAGCAGCCAATTAATACAGGAGTGAGTGACAGGTTGCTTCTGTTAGGATGACAACCTCAACTATCACATAACAATTCTTCTTCTGAATTATTTTATTCAAGTATGTGAAGCGTCCTCTTTTCCTCTCTAATGCTTGCATTCTTCATTTATAACTTCTCAGCCTGACTTTGCAGACACCCTAAAACCTGCAGGATTTTGTCCTTCTCTCTTTTAAGCCACATGAATTTATTACTGCCTTTCCAGCCACCTTATAGCCTTTTGCCCTAGCACACAAAATCAGTAATCAATCCTGCCCCTACATGTCCTCAGAGACCCCTGGAAAAACACTCAGGTCAGTCTTTACAATAAGGTCAACTGCTGTGGTCAACAGTTTCTCTGTCTTGCGCTCTCTTGTCATATAAAAAGATTACTTTTTTCTTACTGTGGCCTATAAAAGAGTGCTTGACACAGCTCTTATGCTTAACAAGATCTGCAGATAATGGGTTTTGACAGCTGTCATTAATACCCAACAGTACAACTTGTCCACATGCCTGGATCCCTTGCAGACTCTCACTGACTACACTGAATTCTGCGGGCATTAAAGCCTGGTCTTCACAGATGAGTTTATGTAAATAGAGTGTTTGATATAATACATTTGAAATTCACACTTTAATGCACTTCAGGCAGATGTCTGAGTTCAGCAGATCCGATGATGAGAAAAGCTGCAGGAGCAAAAAATGGGGCTTTAAAAATCGGTTTGACTCTTGTAGTGGACATAAATTCTACCCAAAACAACTTGTGGGAACTCCTAAAATAGGGCCAAGCACAAGCCCATCTGGCTTGATAACAAATAACAGCACCAAATTATTTTTCTCAGAACAAGGTTGATGAGAGGGTGAAAATTGCCTACCTGTCACTATGAAAAAGGATATATTGAGAAAATAATGTATAGAAACCACCATAAAGACTTGATCTGAAGTTTATGAGGTTAATTTTCCTTTTACTTGAATTGCAGCTGAAAAAGAAAACACTGGAAGTGACTGTCTGGGATTATGATAGATTCTCCTCAAATGACTTCCTTGGTGAAGTAAGTATATTATTTCTTCCTCTCTACTACTCATAACTGCAGGCTGTTATTTGGATACTGGGCTTTTTCAAGGTATGGTACATGCATTGAGTAAAATTTTTTTTTTACATCCCAGTTTCACTATTGTCTTCACAACAAATGGTCATGATTTCTTTAATTTTGATGTGAAAGATATATCCCTTTTACCTTGATTAACTAGGCACAAGCTAATTTAGGACCCAATAAAATGTTAATTTGCTGAAAATGAATACTTTTTTTGAGTGTGAGATAGTAGCAACGTTCACAGTGACTCCAGGGGAAGTTCTTGTTGTAACTGAAAGCCATCTGACTTGATTTTACCATAACATAGGAAGGCTGAGGAGGTATTAGTCTTTGTAAATGATTAAAGAATTAAATCCTGACATCAAACCATTTTTTAACACATGCAAAAATATGTTCAAGTATGAGCAATTTAGTCTTGCTGATCAGTCTAATTTTTAACATTCTGAAATAGTAATATCTTTACCAAAGTATGACTGAAGGCAAAATCTAATCTTGTAATTAATAATAAATGAGTGTTCATGGGAAGAAGGCTTTCTCTTTAAAAAACAAATAAACAAACGTATGCACATATAATACAGAATTACCAGCAATAACTATGATATAAAAATTATTACAGATGTAATTACAAATAAAGATTTTAATTAGAAACAGAAGCACAGGAAAATCGATCACTCATGCAGAGTAACTGAGAGTATCCAGGCTCATTCTACATTTGAATTCTGCAAAAAAGCCACACAGTTCAGCTCCAGTTACCCTTTGTGTAACCATCAAACTGAGCAATCAGTGTCACTATTTGAACAATTACTAAAATAAATGTATAGGAAGCTGCTATATGATTACTTATTTCCTGCATACCGTGTCCATTTTCTTGTTGAGTTCAGCATGTTTGTCCAAATGCAGGGCTTCACTGAATATTTACATCCTTGTTTTTATGACATTTAGAAAAGGGATGCTCTACATGAAGATTTAAACCTTTCCCCATAAAATTTTCTTCAACTTCTAGAACTACATTTTCTTTTTTTTTTTTTAATTGTGAAAGCAGTTATTCAGGGAAACAAACAGCAGAAAAGACAGCATATCTTAGCATCAGGATGTCCAGAGGAATCCTGCACCATAACATCAGATGTGAGATATCCAAATTGTGCTCCAAAGACTTGTTTGAATAGAGCCAGCAGTACCTGTGTGCCCCAGAAGAAAAGTGGCACATCATGTTCCATATCCATGGAAAGTGAGACCTCTCCTCCTACAAAGAGCCCCCAGCCTACACTGTCTATTGGCAGCAATCCTCAGCCATGCTATCTTCCCAGTCATTTTCAAACCTTGGCTTAAAACCACAACAGGGAGCATGCTAAATAGTTTAATTATAGGTCTAACCAAGCTAGACCATAGACAATCTATAAAACCAAAAGGTAAAAAGGAAAGAAAAAAGGTTTTTAAACTAGAAACCATCAGTTGTTGGGAGACTTCCCCATTCCAAAACTCAAAGAGGCTTTCGTTAATTCAGGGTCTTGTAATAAAGTGACAACACATTGTTCCCTGAGGTAGTTGCACAGTTTATTTGTCTAGCAATTTAAAAACTTCCCTAACTGACATTAGTTTTAACTCTGTCACTTTAGAGCCAGACATAAAGCTATTTTTGACCTTCCTTCCTTCATGAGTCTGTGATGAATTTCAGTACTTTACATCCCTTGGCCCTCTCAAATGCAAACTTATTAAGGGAGGAAAGCACTTTATAGGTGGCAGTGCTCTTTTTGTTTCACTTCTATATTTTTTAAATACATTTCACAGTAGTTCTGCTAACAATAAAGGTGGCTTAGAGCAGATTTCATCTACAATATTTGTGGACTTTTAGCCAGTTTCTTGGTTTCATTCCCACATTACCACTGCTCTTCCTATTTTTTCCTTAGTAATGTTTAGATGCCTAAATGGTCTGTTGAATTCTATTATTTTAGTGAAGTGCAAGAGTAACCCTGTTTTGCTCTTTTTATTGCTACTCCTGCATATGTGGATTTTTTAAACACTCAAGAAGCATGAGTCTCGTATTATTGAAGACCTTAATAAAAACAAATATGAAACTCCCCCCCCCACCCCTTAAAAGCATTGATAAAATGGAGAAAATTATACTGCTTGGTTATCCTATTACAATATGTCTGTGGAGAGGCAGAATGGCTGGATGTCTTTTTAATGTCTTTTTACTGTAGCTGTCAGGCTAATGCTCACAAGCTGCCCTCTAAACTGCCCAGTCCTTTTTGTGTGGAGCTATGCCATAGTCAAAGGACTCAGCTCATAGTCCTTACTGAGGTCCTGGTGAGAAGACACATTGGTCCAGATACACCAATATGCTACTGAATCTGTGTTTGGGGTCACAGCATGCTCAGAGAGTCCTGAATCTGTCAGCACACAGCCTTATACCCTTCACTCTTACACCTGATTGCAACTTCTGACAGCACAACTCCAGTCTCTTCTGCTGTATGCAGCCATTAATAGGTCAGATACAGGCCATATTATACTTTGATTTATTTGTAGGTGTTGATTGAGTTATCCAGCATCTCTCAGCTTGACAACACTCCTCGGTGGTATCCTCTTAAAGAACAGAGTGAAAACATAGATCATGGGAAATCTCATTCTGAAAAGAGTAGCCAGCAATCTCCAAAACCATCTGTCATCAAGAGCAGAAGTCATGGGATCTTCCCGGACCCCTCCAAGGGTAGGAATGACTTGGTGCACCTGAAATGAAATATTTTCCCAGATGATGTGTAAACCTTTACTATGTGTAAGTTCTAACAGAAAAATAAAGATAATGGTATGAAGTTTGTATACATTTTTATTAAAAATGTATTTATCTCTGTGATTAATTAGTTGGAAACAAGGCTTAAATTGTCTCAATCTTGCCAGCCAGCTTACTGACTAATTATGTCCTTAAAACAGCAGCGTACAGACTCTAAGTGTTTTGCTCATCTGCTATAGATTCTGTGCCATTTCCATTTTCTTGGTAGCCTTGGGCAAACTCAATACATATTTGGCTTTCTATTTTTCATGCTCCTTAAGTATAATATGGAATTTTTTTCTTCTGAAAGTGCCACATTAATATTTTATAGAACAACAATTATGCTGCAATAGTGCATATGCATTTCCAGTCAATGATAATGGATTGCAGCACATCTCAGTTGTATTGGAAATCAGTGGAGCTGATACATTCGAAATATACTAATGTTTACAAAAGAAGAATTGATCTGTGTCTCCTGCTCCAAGAAATTTATCTCTAATTCTTTTTTTTATAGTAAGTAGTCAGTGGACAGGTGATCCCATAAAACACATTAAGTGTGGTATCAAAGCAAAAAACATTCCATCTACAATCCAGATGAGAGCTCCAGAGGGACAAGACTCTGCTCCATCTCCTCTCTATTTCTGTATGTAACATTTTGCCAGGGACTGGTGTCTATACAAGATGTCTGTCTGAATTAGAGGTAAGTATAGAAGATACTGTAAGTTAGGCTGTGATTTTCCTGATGGCATTATTCAGGATAAAATTACTCACATTCACTAAGTGTTTGGTACTGGTGCAGGTGATGCTGCTTAGCCTTGACATACTAAAGAATAGAAAGCAGAAAACACTATGCCATCATTCCACCAGTTTGAACCAACACAGGAGGTCTAATTCACAGGTGACAAAAAACTAATGCTAAATAAATTAGTCCCTGGGCCAGTTAACAGCGGGGAAGTAGAAAACAATGCTTTGTAAGAGTTTCCTAATGGTGATATATCCTGATACTTTAAATGGAAAGGCACAGCTTAATCTTTGTTCATTGTTCTGGAATTCACCTAGAAAGACCAGTCAAGAGAAAGAGAATGAAATTGTTTGTTTTTAACAAATGCAAGAGTTGTACTTCTTCATTTTCCTGGTAGACATGCAGGTGCCCACCATTGAGAAATCCCACAGCAGCCCAGGGAGCTCCAAATCTTCTTCTGAAGGACATCTCCGCTCTCACGGTCCATCTCGCAGCCAAAGCAAAACCAGCGTCACCCAAACTCACCTTGAGGACGCTGGGGCAGCCATCGCCGCTGCTGAAGCAGCTGTGCAGCAGCTTCGCCTTCAACCAAGTAAAAGACGCAAATAAATTCCTCAGCATGGCAGCTTAATGTTCATCTGTTGCCTTTTTCCCTGCTGTCCTTCCCTTTTTGGCTATTTTTTTTTTTCTGTTCTTGGCACACTGTGCTCACTCTGTTCAATGTCTTTCTTTGTGTGCCTGTGTGTGAATACATATAATTACAATATACTCTTGTATTTAGAAGTCTTTTATTTATTTATTTATTTATTTACTTTATTTATTTATTTTATAAAGACTGCAGTGAAACTGGCTGTTTCTCCATCAGTCCCTTCCCTCATGGTCCATGATGTTCCATGGTTGTGCATGACTCACAGAGAAGTCCACTGTGTTTTGATGTCACTAAATGCCTACCACTGAAATAATCAAAACCTGCAGAGATGCAACTGCCAGCTCTTCAAATTGTACATGACTGAGACCACATTAATAACAGGATATATCTATAAGTAGTAATCATGAAGGACAGTACTATACACACAAAATAAGATTTGAAGTTAAAGAACTTTTTTTTAACTACATGGCTGAGATTTCTATTTTTGAAACATGACTGTAAATATCTATTTTATTTTTTTTTGAAAGGAAATATAAGGCAACCTTCTTTATATCTCAGATAAGATTGTGTTAGTGATGAGCAGAACAGAAATACAATAAAAACATTAAACACAATAAGCGCAAAATAATTACACACAGCCAATAACAACATCAGATTTCAACAATGTTGTCAAGTTAGCAAACTCAAAGGGAGTTGAGAGCTAAGTCAGGTGTCACAGTTCAATTTTTCAAGTAATTTTTACCATGGATTGATTAAAGGTCAAGGTAGATTTCATCTGACAACTTCAAATAGGCTAATAAATAAAACTATTCCATTCAAAAGGATTAATCTCCAGAATGTACTTCAGACCGGTATCATCTGATTGCTAGCTGAGGGTTTAGTTGATGGTTAATTAAATCTCTCTGACTGTGAAGTCATTGTGTTTGTCTTTAGGATTTGTTGATATGCCATTAACTCACCATGCTATAATGCAAAACTGGGGGAAAATTATTCCCCTTGTCGTCACTGTCATTAATACAGAAACAGCCAGTTTTGATACTCTTTAATGCTGTGCATGTGGTGTCTCTTTGGTGTTTGAAAACACTACTTACTTAAATACAGAAAAAAACCCACTTCTGTTTGCATGAATAACATTTAAGCTGGTTCCATCTGAGGATACATACTCTGGGTTTCCATTTCACCCACACTGCCACAGCAGCACACAAAAGCGGTCAGTCTAATCATGCCAGGAAGCAGCACAGACACAGCATAGCAGGAGTCCTCCCTATTCAAAGAACTCAGTCTGACAATCTGCCTCCACCAGCCAATGACAACAAAGACCAAAGCCAGCTAGCCCTCAGGAAAGTGATGTCTGATGGACCAGTCAAGCCTGAAGGAGGTGAGCAGAAAGACATGGTTAAGAAACCAACTACATCCCAAATACTTCTTGCCATGTCAACTAATTCATTGCGATATTCAATTTTTTATTTTACCCCTCCATTAAGTGCTGTAAATGTTAACATGAATCAAGAACTCTGCTTGATTTTTCCACCTATCAGTGCATAAATCCATAATGAAAAACTGTGCTAAGAAACATTATGAAACAACTAATGTGTGCACTTCCATTCCACTGGAGTACTTGGAATACTGTTGAAAAGTAGTATAGCTTTGCTCATGTTGTTGCCTAATAAAAAGCATGCATCCAAGCTGGTCTGCTTAAGCATGATTGGACATTTCTTGTACTGTGACAAAAACTTAACTGCACATTTTGTTTTTGAAAATGTAATTGGGACAATAACAATTCCTGTTTCCTCTTACAACACAATTATCATGTCAACAGTGATTAGCATAGATAATTTTTCAAACCACCAGTGGAAAGGAAAGGAGTTTTGGTCCATGTATAGCTCAATCTCTTGATAATTTTCCTATCAGCATCTTTAAAAATTATTTTCTACTTGTAGGCACCTGTAATACCACATACCACCAATTTATTCCCTCATCACAAATAAAGAGCCAGAATCTCAATCAGTTCAAATTGCCACTGTTCTTTTGACTTCTGGAGCATCTTGTTTATTTTCATGGAATCTGAGGGATAATCTAAATAAATGTTCTAACTGAACTCACAGATGTTCTCTTGTGCTGTAATCCCTTCCTAAGCTCTCAAGATTCATTGAAGGTTTTTCTGTCAACACCATTGCACACATTGGACAATACAAGCTGGCTGAGAGGGGTGCTGGAGAGAAAGAGGAAATGGTACTTCAGACAATATATTCTAAAGGCATTCAGACAACTAGTGTGATGTTAAAACAACTAATTAACAGGGCAAAAGTAACAGATCTTTTCAAACATGTTTAGAAATGACAAGTTTTTTTTTAGGAGAGCCTTTAGAATTCTTCCATAAATCTATATATTTACACAAACACACACACACACACACACACACACACACACACACACACACAGACTATTACTCTACAGGTCAGGCAGAACCAGAGAATGTCATGGTATGAGCTCAGGCATCATGTCTGAAAGCTGCATACCACTCCTGGGGGATAGACCATTCAAGTCTAATTGACTCTCATCTTTTGAGATGTCATGTCTGTCGAATTTTATCGCAGACTCGTAGCCCTGTGGTGATGCTTTTTCACATAGACAAGTTATGCAATATATTTTGCTTGTGATATAAGGTTGAATTAAGGTTTAGATACACTTTTGTAATAAGGAAATAGAGTGTGTTGGCTTCAAGTACCTGTGCTATCAAACTGCTTTTCCATCTTCTTTACTTTTAAAATTGCAAAAAGACTATGTACTGATATGTACATGGCTCAGCAATATTGGAAGCATCATAGAGAGTTATGGGAATGAGTCCACATTATAAGCAATAGGAGTCCACATAATAATACTGAGTCCACAATAATATAGAAAAAAGGTTAGAATTGTTATGAAGAGATGTAGTACTTTTGTCTTTTTACTTCTGGCAAATGAACACAATGCATGGTCACCTACACAATGTTTACCAGTCTGGTTTCAGACCTGTGAGATGTTTTGGCTTCTCTTTATCGCACCAAGGATAGTTTGTCCATATTTATTCATATTAGGTGGGCCAGTAGTTACCATTTTGAGGTTAATGACTCTCATTACTTTTAACAGGAATGAAAAGCAGGATGATTTCACTGCAGTTATGTGGAGTATGAAAGTAAAATGAGATGAGTCTATAACCTCAAATGTAAAAAGCACCAAAGATACTCAAAACAGCTTCTAACTTATGGACTTCTTTGTGAGATGAAGAGATGATAAAGGAAGGAAAGACTTTCCCTGCATTGTGAACTATGAATGTTAGGGCATCATCAGTTTCCAAGTCCTTTCCTAAAGGGAGGTTGCACGTTTGTGGTACCCGCCTCCATTATAGTTGTCTTTATTGGTACCTGGAAAAGAACACATTAGGAACTGGTTTTGATGCCTGGAATAGTCGTGTATGCAAGTTAGTAATTTTTTGTTACTGTGCCTCAAATCCCTTTACTAAGGAAGCCAGTACATCCACAACATCATTATTTTTTTACCACAGCTATTTCTCTGTGCATATATTAAACAGCACCTTTTACAAGAGTTGTTTGGGTTTTTTCAGCCCAAGTACACAATGGTGATGGAAATGATTCTATGCTGTGAAGTCCTCCTAAGATAACCCTCGGAAAAAGTGTCCTCCTTTGATCTAGTCTCTCAATAGCTTCATTTTTTTCTCTTGAATTGAACTGGCTCTAGAAGAAACAACAAACCAAACAAGGCAAGAATCCTCAGTCATTCTGAGAGTGTCTCAGAGAAATCCTTCTCTGCTTCTAGGACTCTTTCTATTGGGTTTATTTTGTCAGTTATTAATGCTATGTCTGTTGAGAAGTAACAAGGAAATTATAAACAAAACCAGCACCTATAGTATAAATAGTAAATTTTGTGAATACAAAGGTCTTTCATCAGTTTTCTGTTGAACTGAAGAGTTTCTGTATTGCTTTTATAGAGTAAAAACTGTATTTAAATCAATCTGATTTTAAATCAAGGTAAAGATGCAACAAAAAAAAC
>JANRGV010000073.1:9123477-9149456 GCA_024734035.1 Alethe castanea
TTGGATGGCTTCCAGAGCTGTGTCAGTTGTAGTCCCGCTGGCATGGAATTGGAAACAACCCCTCTTGGCAATGACAGGGAGGGGGGGTGAGGAGGAGGGGAGAAAATGCAGCACCATAGCATTTCATAGAGAACATTTCATCTTTTATGTTACAGATTTTCCATCATGACACAACAGCTTTTCCAAATAGCTGTATGCCAAGTGGGTTTACTGGTCAGAGGGTGATCTAGTCTCAGAGCTAATACTGGTAGCTAGAATACCTGCAGTAGCAAAACTCCACATCAGCATTATCAGAATTGTACCCTATTAAGCCTATCAATTTAAACATCTCAAAGAATGCCAGTTTAAAATACTTTAGTTCAAAAGCTAGCACATCAGCTTAAAATTGCCTTGAACCAATAACTTTGACACACTATCACTTTAGTGCCAACATAAGAGGTTAAAGCTACACAGAAATGTGATGTGATGCATGCATCAAGACATTGACGTCACTGTACAACCCATGATACAAGTCTGAGCCAGCACCGTGTATTTTCTAGCTGCAAGAAATTAAAATTGACATGAATTTTCCTTATCACTAAGTTCTATTTACTGGCTTTAGCAACAATGCAGTGAAAGGAAATTGATTCCTAGGTTATATAAATCTTCTGAATTGGATATGATTGTGGTTATTTGGGATTCCTTTTGGTCTATATCCATTTTCACACATTTAATAGGCAGCGCCATGTTTTAATTTCCTACATTATTTTAGGATATTTTCTTCACACTTAAACTATTTATAGCCCAAAGCTGCTTAGTTACTCATGTCACTAGTTTCTTAATTTCCCAGTAAAATGGGCCTTTTTGCTACAAATATTGCTACAAATATATATTGCTACAAATACTGCATTTCCAAGAATCATTATCAAAACAAGAACAGTTTGTCCTCACTCTGCAGATAGCAGTAATCTGATTCTGTCTTTTCAACCTTGTTTCAATCTAATAGCTGGCCCACTTTGCTTTGGTTATTCCTGCTATTTACTCTTCCACCATTTTAAGATGACATGTAATTTCAGAGAATTGCTCAGATTCTTCATTTGATAACTCTTATTTCAAAAGTTATTTTCCAAAATTCTGTACAGTAGACTAACTCTACAGAGTGCATGGAAAGTTATTTCATCTGAATTGCTTTCCTGGGAAAAGAAATTACTTCAGCACCGTTTAAGAAGTGTGTTGTTCTTCTGTTACTCAGTTCAAAGGGTAAATTTCTCTGTAAAGGGTTGTCTTGGCATTTCACAAAATATCCCTGCTCAGTGTGAAGTCAAATCCACGTCTAATATACAGCTGTGGCTGTGGTGAGACATGGCTTAAAGTCCTCTTCAGTATGATGAAGCATTAGGAAAATAAATTATCTGGGATGACCTGTGTTTGATCACCAGTTGTTTCCCCACTCTGTTGCCAGTTCACAAAAGATGCAACAAGCAGTCCCAACAACAATTTTATCCTGTAGAGCCCAACAGAGCAAGCTGGAGCAGCTCTTGGTTTTAATGCTAGCAAACACCTAATAAAAACAGGAAAATTGGCATTTGGGGCACTTTGAGGTTGGAGCACTTGCAACACAAGGCTACTGAGAGTGAAGGGCAGCCAAGCTCCTGCCAACAGACACTGTATGAGATGCCCAGTCTGTTGGTCATCAGAAAATTACACCCAGCAGATCAGTGCTTTCACCTTCTGCTATGGGCTTGCATCTCTTTGAGAAGACTCAGTGTGATGCTTACAGTCTTTTTTGTCACCCAGAGTTTCTCAGAAGATGGACAGTTAAAAGAACAGTTATATTCAACTACTTAGAGGCCAATTGTAACTTAATCCAGAATCCATATTTGAAGGCACTTTTCCCTCCTCCTGTTTGGTTCACAGACAGAACTGTCATTCCCAATGCATTTTGTTCGAGTATTTGTGTTTCTAGACAGAAATTGGAAAAGGGGAACATCTACAATCTATTCATCAGGAGAAAGTGCTGATTGAATCTGTTCTTTCCATATGAAACACATAACTATATAGTCAACTTTTTAAAATTTAAGTCTTAAAAAAATCCATTCACTGTAGAAGAATGGCTAGAGTGGCTGAGAGTGCTGGATTGTTTCCATTTTCCTGCTGACTGATAGTTCCTATGTGAATGATCTATCTTCCCTATATTAGGTTTTAACAAAGCATCTTCTCTGTTGTCTGTTGAATACAGACATTTCTGAAAGATTTAGTGAAATCATATGCCTTCCAAGCTTTCCTCTCTTACTGATTTTAATATGATATTTTCTTACTAAGGCGTGACTTACACATATTCCTTGGTTCTAAAAGTTTATTTTCTAACTGGGTCCATAAGCCAAAGCATAAGGAAATGCACATTTTTTGCCATTCCAATAATTTAAAAAAATATAGAAATGAAAATATGGAGCTGAAAGGTGGGGTCAGTGCTAACCACCATGTTATTGAGTCAGCAATTCTTTTCCAAGAAGGCATAAGGGAATACATGTCAAAACATGATTGTGTTGAATTTTTTCTTCTTCCTCTAAACCACTCGGAGTACTAAGGTAACCACAAAGGTACCTATCTAACCATTAAATGTCTTGTTCTTGGGAAACCCTGGTCCTACACCAGGTACAAAATTATCATCCACTTTCTTGGAATCTGAAATAATTCCTGTGAGCAGTTGAGGACTTTTTTATATATTTATATATAAAAACTCATTTATATATTATTCACTAGAATGATTGAACTGAAAATTCTTCTCATGCCAGAGCCTGTAAAATAAGCAGTTTAACAGAATCACTCAGAGGCAGCATTAACACCACATTTTAAACTACTAAATGTGACATATGTACCCATTAACACCCTTTCCAAGTAGAGAACATTTCATCTCATCAAGGGAACTACCAGTCAAAATAGGATTAACAGATGAAAATGAAATCAAACCACAACAATACCTTTGCATAATAGGAAAATCTGTGCCCTATTTCAGAGAAAGCAGCTCATATTAGAGTTTTAAAGTTTAATTTCATATTTCTATTCTTCATAGTTCAATGGCTGGGCAGCCTAGATAATACAATATTGCAGTCCATAAAAAGTGCCAAGCACCTGACAAACTATGCAAAGAGTTTACAGAAAAAGGGCTGGAGGGTGTGAAGGGCTATCTCCTCTCCTTTTTGCAGAGAGAGGCCAAATGAAGGTGCATAATGACCTTCAGTCAAGCTTTGTCTCTTCCAACTGCTGAGGCCTGAAGAGTCTTTTACCTAAAATTATAAGGCTTTAAGAATCATATGTAATTGGCAGCAAGACCTTGCCTATGACAAGTATTTAAAAAGTTATTTAATCTTTCAAAGAGTTTCTAAGAGTTGCTTATTGGGTTGGCTGGGTCTGGGGCTGTTTTAGGGAGGGGTGGATGGTTAGAGGTGTTGCTCAAGAGTCCAGGGAATAATTTGTGACAAGAAAGGGCAAAGAAGCAATGAAACATAGCTGTTCCACACTCTGTATAGTTAATATTCAAATGATGGAAATTGCCTTCATCTGAGTTCCTATTCAGATAAACATTATAGATTTCAGTAAAGCAAGACCTTGTAGCTTCAGGAACCTGTGTGATACCAGATGGCAATATCTAATCTTTGGACCCAAGTGGATCTATATGAAACTGTTCAAATGCTACAGACCAAAGGACCTCCTGCCAGATCTTTGATATCAAAACCTGAGGACTAAATAATTTTCTAGCATAGGCAGCTGTAAGTCCTTTATGTGGATATCAGTCCAGTTGACCAAGTAAGGTGGAAATTGTTTTGACACTTTCAGGATTTCACAAACCTTATGTAGACTGGTAAGACTAGAAGAGCAACACAGTGAACTCTGACTTTCTTGTTAAAGTTTTGAAGGCAATGTTTGCATGTATTCAAAGAGAAAGTGCATGGCTGCAAGTGAGTGTGCAGACAGATTTCTTGAACATAAGAGCATAGAAAAAGTTCTATCTTTTCACATAGAGTAGAAAAATAACCATAGTTATACTAACTCTTAGGGAAAATATTACATGACAGCAAGCATTGCCACAAACTATCACAACTTCAAAGTTTCATATATAACCAGCAGAAACTTAGAGGTCTAGATGTATCTGTAAAAATCCCGACATGTAGAAAATGTGGGTGTTTCACAAGTTATGAGATGACGTCTGTATCCAGATTCTGAATTTGTCATGAAACCAGCTGTAAAACTATTTGTGGACTTCATTCCTTGTCACAAACTGACACTGTGATTCATTACTTTCATAGAGCAGACGGGGAAAAAAAAGAAGAATAACATTAAAGGTTAGAATTTTCAAAATCCAGTCATGAACCTAAACTTGGATCCATTATAACCATTCACCAAGAGAAGTGATCTCATGGGAAAAACCATCGATATGGAAAATTACATGAATTAGTGAAAACAGTAGAAAAACTAAAAATACAGCATACTGAATGTGTAATCAGGATACAGCTGTTTCAAAAGAAACAGCTTTGGGTTGATTATAAATAGATGAAGCAAATCTTCCAATCCATTTCTTAAGGCTTAATTCAAGTTTTTCTGGATTGAACTAAATTCTAGGTTCTTACTGGTTTTAGAAATCCACCAGTAAAGACACAAGAAATTACTTCAGACACTCGTTTTTGCAGCAAAGTCAGTTAAAAAAAAAGCCTAGATATGAAAGATCCTTTCAGGCCACATATGTTATGGTGAAGATATATGCTACACAATTCATGCCTAAGGGAAGGACTGATGATTCTTTTCTGGGTTGGCACAATACTGCTTTGGCTTCTGTGAGTTTTGCAGATGTGTTGATCTCCTATTTGTACTCACCTGTGAAGCATTTGTCATGCCATGGCATAAAAAAAGGCAACAAAACAACCTAACCTAAAGGACCCCTCAGAATTCCAAACAGAAAACATTGGGACACATACAGGTCACGCAAACACGAGAACTGAGGCAATGAATTCATTTGGGACAGGCATGGGAGAGCCACAGTTCAGGCTGTTGAATACAGGCCAACTGGCAGTAATACCCCATAAGGGAGAGTGTGACCTCTTGTCTCACATCAAATGTCACTCTTGCCCAATATTTCTCAGCAGCATTTTGCTGACATGGCACCACAGGCATAGGAATTCACTCACAGCACCACCAGCTGAAAGTGATAGAGCAGCCACTGCATACAGCCACCCCAGCTGGCTGTCTTCTCTGGAAAAACAAGGGTGATTTTACTCCAGGTGAGATATTGAGAGCATCTGCTAATAACACTATGATTTTAAAATGTTCCTTGTATTACATCCAAGAAGGCAGACTATGATCGATGTATAAAGTCATGGAATAGAGCTACAGAAAAATTTTATCTGAAAAAAAAACATAGACTGATAGATTCCACTTCTGGCTGTGGGTAATAGTAGAACAAAGGAAATTAATAGAGTAGAAAAGAAAAGTTATGTGACAACTTGGTTTACCAGTGAAGATTCACTATGGAGAATAAGAGTTCGCCCAAGGATTGATGATAAGAGAATTGTTTCATTTATTGTTTCTTGTTCAAATTACTCACCTGTTTTTGCATTATATTTGAGGAGTTACAATCAGCTTCCTGGTTCCACATCAGGCAGCATGCAGCATTCTTCACCAAAAATATTATTCAGTTAGTCAGAAATAAAAAAAATATTGATTGCCACTTTAAAGAAAGACACCACTGTGGGTCTGGCTCCTATTAAATTTCCAGTTAGATACTTGACTAATTTATTATTAAAGAAGAATAATTTTAACTACTTACATAGGAGTTTCACACTTCAGCAAAATAACATAAAACCTCATTAAGTCTTCGCAGAAAAATAACTTTGCAAAACAGTATTTTCTATCTTCAGTATATATGCTCAATAGGTTGAAATAGATGAAACATGACAATAGTAGATGTATTAGAGGACATTTAGGAAAAAAAATCCCCAAATCTATATTAACATTCCCAGACAATTGCATTATTCAATATGAGAATAGCTACTCTATTTTTCCTGTATTAATTACTATGTGTAATGTCACTGTGTCCTTTTTCATTTATATTTCTCAACTTGCTAAATGCCAAATACTGGATGATTTTTTCATGTAGTGCAATAATGTCCAAAAGACAAAATAAGTCAATCTGAAGCAAAACTAACATATGCTGTACTAACACCAAATGGTATTAAATTAGATTAAGGCATCTCCCATCAAAATATGTTCATTAAAATTCTATGCATGTAGTAAGAGAGATCCAGATGGGTGGAAGCAGTTGAGAAATATAATGCATAGCTGTGTTATGTCTGAAAAGGGATGGGGATGTTCTCTGTGACTATAGATTGTGTGCTTATGCATCTTTGCAATCTCCTCTCCTCAAAATCACCAAATGCAAAAAACATTTCACAAGGAATATGAGGAAGGTCCACGGGGGCTTTCATCTTTACAAGATTATCATATGAAATATATCAGGTGAATAACTGGATTTCTGTCACTTTAATCAGAAAAGCAGTGTTAATCATTCTATACCGTTCTTTTTTTTCCTTCAGGCTGTTGATTTGAACTATTAACATGACTGAAGAAAAAAAAATATGGCGGTATGCCATTTGGTTTAGAACACTTTATTCTATGTGAAAACAAACTTCATGTGCAAAATATGACAAAGCAATATTTGACTATAAAATATAAAAGTGAAAGTGCTTGCAGCATGTGATTTTGATAAATTATATTTTTTCTTAATGTCAGCGCTACTGATGTCTTACAAGTTTTTAGTAACCACATGTTCCTGCCCTGTACAGCAAAGTCTACTAATCACCGAGCTGCAGAAAGTTCTGTCTCCACTGGCTCATCAGCCAGTAGTTTTGGCAGTGGCTACAGCATGGATAGCGAAGGCAGCAGCAGTGCCACGGGAGAGAATAATCTATTTCCTATCCCAAGAATGTAAGGCTTTTCTGTTAATATATTGTATCCTCCATGCACAATTTATAGCACTTTCACTTGCCAGTCATCTTCTTATGCAGCTCCCTCTGCAGATTTATGCAGTAGAATAGCAGCTAACTAAGGGAGAACTCCCCAGAGTTCACACTTTTATTCTGCTTTGTTGAGCATTGAATTGTTAATAACCAACCAAACCTCAACCTCATGAATTTCTTCCTGTCATGTAGGAGATGTGCGGGTCTCAGCCTTTGATGAAAGTGTGTAGAAATGGGCTTGGCTTATTTCTTAGAAGTACAACTATTGAAGGATTGAGAAATCTTAGTTTAAGTTTTCAGATTTTCCTCCATCTGTAAAGAGGTGTTACTATTGCAAAGGGAATTCGTATTCTGGATACAGCCCAACTTTTCCCAGGTTTTTAGGAGTTTCAGTAGAATTTCTCAGTTCTTGGCTGGAAAAAGCTTTTTGGTACAGAGTCCCTGTAGGAATTATCAAGCTACTATCAGTGTAATGATCCTATAAAATGATTTAATTTTCTGAATTTTTTACCCAGTTAAGTACTCCACAGAGAAAAGTTTTGCCAGGATTTTTTCACCTCCTCTTTCATCATGCACCATCATTTAGTAATTTCATTTATATTCCCTAATAGAACAAATTAACTTCTGGTCAACTTAATGATTCTGACCTGAAAAAAAATTTATAGATTCACTGTTCTCAAAATATTAGTTGGAAGTCATTGTTCATTCCTTGTCTGCAGTATTTGTTCAATATTTTCTCTAGAACAAAAAATTTTTGCTTTTCCCTTGAAGTTGTGAACTATTAGTCACAAAAGACATAAGCTTCCTAGAAAAATTTGTAGTGAAAATTCTCTAGAACTCTGATATTACTGAGTATTTATAATTTTCAAAAATAAATCCCAATGGTATTTCTCTACATCTTGTTAGTAACTAAAGGGAAAATAGAGATAAATTTAAGACTTCAATCTCATCTTCAGAATGTAGGAGGATTATGTAAGCTTAGGTTGTCAAGTGCCAATAGTTTAATTTATATTGGACTTTTCACTCATGCTGTTCTAGGCTAAAAGGGGAAAAATATTATTTTTGACAACATCAAAAGAAAAAGAAAAATATTGGGTTGTTATTCCTAGACAGAAAAGCAAAGATGTGTAAAATATTTGTGCATAACACAAGATGGAGCACTCAACAGAAATTTTCAGTTCACACTTGCCAAATTTGAGTCCAAACAACATCATTTACTCTGTATTGACTAGCAGTGTGACAGTACCTACAGTTACTTGCTATTTGGCTGAGAGATTTATTGGTCTCTTAAGCCTGAAATCAGCCCCACTCCTACTGATGAGGAGGAAGTCTCCACAGCTTCAGATTTTCTCTTATAGAAATTTGTTCTCATTAATTATACTTAATTAAATAAAATATATCCATGTCTCATTTTTTGTAAGGCTGTACTATTTTTTATAATGGCATTTTAAAGTAAGTTATTTATATGCTGATATTAGAAAGAATCTTTAAAATTACACAGGAAATTTATACAGACAGGACCTGCTTCATTTTTCATGTTAGTCTCCAGAGCTTTACATAGCAATATAAGGAAAATGAATGACAAAATAACTGTTTACCATCAGATCATTCATGGAGAGAATATTTAAAATAGATAAGTGTTTCCATTTTGAATTATGTATAAAAATTCTTATTTATCTGAATGTATGTATAATTTAAATTCTACTCATCATTTGCATTCACGCCGGCTAGATAATGACTTCAGGGACTCTGACCTTGTACTCTAATTCAGCAAATCCAGAAGATCAGCTTAAAATTTGGATGTGAAGTATTAAGTAGGCTAAATTTTTTAAAGTATCTTGGCATTTAAAAACCTTTTTGGTTAAAATTCTCTGCTTAGAATAAGTTTCTAGTCTGTCAAAAGAAATTGTTGGATACGCTGAATTTTAAATTCTTTGTTTTAGTCCAAGTGCTTTTAACCATAGGAACAATCTGTCTTGAAGAAAAATAAAATAATTAAATAGTGACACCATGGGAATTGTTTGATGAGGTAACTAATTAGAATACTTGTCAATATTAAGTAGCTATAACTATCAGGAGAAATTAATGATTTTATACAGTTACATAAATCTGAATAGACCTTGTAAATTCTTTCCAATTTTGATTTTTAAATGCTCCTATTATCCAATTGTAATATTCTTGAAAACTACTCATGTTCTTATCTCTGATAAAGACCAGATTCTCTATACCTTTGTGTTGTGTAGCCCTTTATAGCAGTACATTGTCTGTAAAATAAAATTCATTTTGAATGTAAAGGTGAAAAACAATTGAATGATGTATAAGGAATATAACCCTCGGAACAAATTGATTCTTGTATCATATTTGTAATGGTTTATAAATCATTACCTACAGAAGAATAAAATAATAGCTTTTAGTTAAAACAGGATATAATATAAAAGTGAAAAAATGTGATTTTATACTGATTTTTAGCTCCCCATGAATTTAGACAACTTCAGACATGAAGCTGGCTCAGAAGTAGAAAACAGTACTGACCCTTTAACCCCCAAGGAAACACATGCAACTGAAGATAATGCCTTCTAGTCTCTATCATAGCAATCAGTCTTAAGGCAAAAAGAAAAATAGAAGCACAAATGTTTGAGAGTGATTGTAATCATGCCTTAGAACTTGCAACAAGTATATTTAAAGATAGCTTATATTTTACCTAACTTTCATAGTGTAGAAATAGACATTAAGATTCTAATGCAGGTTCTTTCTACATAAAATGCAGGAAAATAGGGAACTCCAGAGCATGATTCTTCCACTCACTCAATTTTAAGATTAACATAAAGTTTTTAGAATTGCTTCTTATGCTAAATCTAACCTGTAAAGTAAAGCAATCATTTAAGAAGATAACAACCACAGATGCCTTACCTTTGAAGTAATGGTATTGTAGACCAAATAACAACTTTTGTGTCTGTTTACTATATATTTCACTGTTGACTATAACAAGATAAAGTGAGAAGATGTGCAGCCCCAGACTGGTGTGGGGCAGGTATCAGACAGCACCTGATGGACCCATTCTGTAAGAATGTACACACTTAGCAAGATTGTCTTCAAAAGGAAAAAGATAATATCCTTAAAAGAACAAAGCCCTTTTGGTTTAGGTGTATCATTGTTTTAGCTCTCATCTTTATATGGTTTTATTGATAACCACCACCATATCTTTTCAACAGAGGGAAGATGAGCCAGAATGGACAAGAACCAGTAAAGCAGTCGGGAGTAGGAGTAACCGATTCAGAAGGTAAAAAGAAATACAAACAGCTCTACAGTGGTACTCCATGTTTGTAGGAAGGATGTGCCTGTTTCTTTGACTTGTTATGCTGTGAAAAATTAGTCTATGCTCTCTTTGTATTGTAGATTAAAATCCTGACCTTCATTTTCTCTGGGGGCCCTTTACACAGAATGCCAATGTAATGAGTCTTCAGTTTAAATGAGAATGGTGTCTTGCCTGTTTATTTAAAGTAATTAAATAGTTAGATTACAATGAAAAATATATAAGAATATCTGTCTTCTGATATTCATTGCTTTTCAAATAAAAAATACAAAGCGTGGATCTGACTCAACAATCAGTGATTAGAAGAATATATCTAATGCCTATCAGGCTCTATTTTTTTAACATTTCAGAATATTTACTACATAAAGCAGTCATTAATATCAGTGTTTACATAAAACATTAATTTTAAATAAAAATATTAGCTGAGAAGGCTTCACTGCTGCACTTAAAGCAAATACACTATAATGAAACTTTTATTGGATTGGAAAATCCTGAGTGATTCTGTTTTGGTATTAATGTGGTGCTGAGAAAGAAGAAGACATTGTAATACTAGAGCTGGAAAGTGTCTGACAGAATGACTTTTAAAATTTCATAGCGAATGTGATTATCATTTTCATGTGTAATAATGGAAAACCGTGTGGAAATGAAGAGTGTTTTGTACTAAAGGACACATTATGAAAATTCCATTTCCCTTTATATATATGGCATATTCTTTCATGTGTATGTTTATGTTGACCTCAAATATATAACTTCATTATCATGACTTACATTTTATTATTAAAATAAGAACCTTCGCCATTTAGATGCATTTCAATGCAGCTTTGAGTATCAATTAATTCATAAATTGAAATTTATACATATAATTGATAAATTGATCTGATGTTTAGTCATTTGAAAAAAATTGACATTTTTTCAGGTTTCTAGAATCTATATACATGGGGAAATAATAGCTATTTCCATATTTGAGGTAAAGCAGTCTAATGTTCCACAGAGCTGAAGAAATCAAATTAGAATTTAAAGATAGATCTGTAAAATTCTCTTTTCCAAATCAAGAATTCTACCCAGTGTATATGCAACTTACTGAATATTTCCATACATAGTATGCATTTAAAAAAAAGTTTAATAGTCTGCTTTATCAAATATCAAATAGTTTGATAATCTTCCTATCAAAATTCAATTTCTTTATAGTATATTGAAGCATTTGAAAAAAATCAGGTTTTTTAAACGAAAAACGATGGGATGAAAATGAGAAGTTGGGAATTTTTTATTTTTATTTTGTCATGATGAGTTTTATACAGATTTATAATTGTAAAGAAATACCTTTTCACTAATTTCTTCATCATAAGTTGCCCCTTAGGTTATGTCTTGGATCCTAAATTTCAGAGCCTACAAATACAAATTATTTTCATTTCTTATTGGTATTTTTAATTAACCCCGAAACCCAAACAAACCAAATAATAAAAACCAAACAATACCCAAAACACTTTTTGAAATATTCTGAAAGACATGTATATAACATTTAGTCTGAAATTGCCTTTGCAAAGTTATCTTTCTCGTCTTCAAAATTTGCAAATAACTCAAGAGCTGCAATTCCCTTATTTTCACTTACAGTGCAATTCACCTCTGCTACCTTGGGAACTCCAAGTGTGATAAAATGACTGTTTCTTCTTAAGAAATTTTTGGCATTGAGAGAGGCTTTTGCAGTCAGATTTTAGTGTTTGATTTCTAGCTGACTAAGAGGGGAAAGGTCAGTGTCAAAAGACAAATTAAACTTAAAGCTGGAAAACAATTCAAGAGTATTTCAGTTCCAGCACGCAAATATAATTATCTTTTGGGGAAGTAGTTCAGAATTTAGAAGAACTCAAGATTAACTGAGAATTACTTCAGTGTTACAGATTTATTATGGCATTCTTTTTATAGAAGAATAAAAGATAATGAAAATCTTAAAATCATGCCTTTTCTGTAGCTCACTTACCTGTGTTGTAGAGCAGATCAGCTCTGAAGTTAAGTGGAAGCAAATATTCATTCCCACTTTCCATTAACTGTAGAGATCTCCCATAGCTGGCATTTGTATTTTATTTGCAAATAATGGCTTAGATTTACATTTAAAACTTTTTAATACTGGTACTCTTATTTTAACATTTTCAGATATTCTTAGGACATAACTTCTATAAAAAGCAGCCTTGGGTTAGTCTCTTTAAAATGGTGAAGAAGAAATTTAGTTGATTGAACCTGCAGATCTACTGCTATGTAAAATGTTTTAGTCATCCAAGTAATTTACACAGGCTGACAAATATGGCAAGGGACTTAGAGGATCTTTAAGATCAGCAGCTGCAGGCAAAGCAAGGTAGGACCCTCAAATGATAATGAGAATTGGTTTCTAGATGGCTGAATCAAAACTGCAGCAACAGGGTTTGAGTTGAGCTCATGGGGTATTGACAGCAAAATTTAAGCATTTACATAAGTGAAATATCCAGGGAAAAAATGCTCATTTTGTAATTGTTAGCCCAACAGTAGTTGTGTTAATGTTTTGTTGGGAATAGTTTTTGTGCTATTAACATGTATCAGTATAGTTATAGGTAAATTCTGGAAAACAGTACTATTTACTTTGCTGACATAACCAAACGGTCAATATAAACAACTGTCTATGATAGTCTTTGTTCCTCTGAATATATTATCTTCTCATATTCTGTATTTTTGTACTACTTAATGATATATAAAAAAATCAGAGTTTTTCTCTTGGACACTGTATTAGTTATTTTTATGATATGCATTGTTGCATGCTATCTTACTCTGGGCATTTTGCCCTGAGAAGATGAAATATTTCATCTTCTTAAGCTTCAGTAAATCTTATTGTACATATTGTGATCTCCATTAAGTTATGCAAGTCAACTTCTGCATTTGTTTCAGAAAGTGCAATATACCTTGTTCAAAGATTTCTTATGACATGGTTAGAGTATTACAGACATTATAAAAAGCCCAATTACATCCATGTAAGGATTGAAGCTAAAAATTAAAAGCACATGATTAATATCTTAATTCAGTTGTAGATCATGATTGGTCTGTCTGTCTTATGAAGTTGCTCAGCCAATAGGCTCCAGATAGTATTTTCCACCTACCAACCATTTATCCATTTAAAAATATATGGGGAAAATTATTTCCATATATTTTAGAAGTGTGAATTTTCTAGGTAATCCCCAAGACACCATTATTTCTAGTAGAAGAGAGATATATAGGTATAAACAGCATTGTCATGGAAATGTTGTATCTTCTCCTTTTGAAGATTCTGTATGCATGCAAAGTATCATTCCTCAATCATTCCTCAATCCCCAAGCATTGAGGTTCACCTCAAGCAAAGACTCTTTTAAGAGTATTTCAAGTCGTTTTTTTATTTGAGTGAATGAGTACTCACAGTGCTTCTGTCATCCTCTATGGTTGGCCTTATTATTGTGAGGATTTTCAGTCAGAAAATTGTAATCTTTCTATAGGAGCAGTGCAGCACCTCACTCACATCTTCCTAGAGCGTGGGGTTTTTTTACCTTTTTTTTTTTTTTTTTATTACTGTCCAGTCCATGAATACCAAAAATTTCTGTTCACTGTTCAGCCACGTCTCAAAGGTTCACGTTATGATCATTCCAGTGGTCCTTTGAGCTTCATACTTCGAGTGTAATTAAACAAAGTTCTCTAAGTAATAAACTGAGTCCCTCTACAGATGATTGAACCTGAACAGAAATTTTCAGAATGTCCTAGTAAAGACCCAATAGTTATATTTCCAAAAGCTGAAAGAAGGAATAGATTTGTACTGTTTCAAAATCTAAAGGTGCACACATACTTACTGAACTTCTACAAAATGATATGATAGAGATATGCTCTCATTTAGTACGACATTTAGTGAACTCTTGCAGGATTTTTCTCTTTTTTTCTTTTTTTTTGCTAGTAATTTGTCTAAGTTATAGATTAAAGGGGAGGGGTAAAAAACCAAAAAGCAAACACAACAACAAGCCCTAAGCATGCTCTGTGATCATACTTAAACAGGCAAATTTTACAGTACTGTGGGTTTAATTTCATCTATTTAGAGTAATCTAAGATAAAAAACCACTCATTTTTCCTTGATTTTTGAGCTTTGTGGTTCATAAGCCAAAATTATAAACTAAGAAATTCAGTTTTAATAGTTTAATTTCTTATCTCTGTATTACAATAATTAAGGCAGTCTAATCTTTGTTTATGAGAAAAAAAGTTGAAATACCACAGAAACCCTTAAACATGCTAGGGAGACATTCTGATAAGATTCTGGAAAGATGCATGACCCTCTGACTTGGAATTATTTGACTTGTAAATGTTCCTTTATAGCTTTCTGAACAGTGCTAGTGAAATTTTCATCCATTCTTTCTGCACAGAATAGACCCTGGAGCAAATTGTCTTGCAAACTGTTTCATACTTTCTCCTGAAGAGGAGAACCCAGGAGCGATAAGTGGATTCACTCTCCTGAGTAAAACAAGGCATGAAACAAACTGACAGAACAGGCACAGCTAACCAATGCCATTCTTCAAAGTAATTAAAACTCAGAAAAAAATAATTCATTTTTACTTGTTTTTTGGCTAGGCTAGTGTAACACTGTTTAAACCACAGGACTCACTGTACTATGACCAAGAACAGGCTAAGGGCTTGCTGCATCTCACACCTAAAATCTAGCATTTTGCTTTCTTTTAAATCTAAAGGTTGAAAGATCAGAAGTATAAAATTAGTCCTTAGAAGATGTTCAGAGAAAAATGCCCTAATATTGGACCTTCAACCAGAAAGTTATAAGAGGAGAAAAAAGGCAGATGAAAAAAAGTTATTAACAGATAATTATGATACAGTTACTGAGATTTGCAAATGCTTTTGTATATGCACAAATCTATACTTTTATGTCTGAATCGTCCAGGCTAAAAATTGGAGGTTCACTGCAGGTGAGAAACTTTCTTGCATTAGAATAACCAGAGACAGAACACCTCTCCTATGGAGACAGGCTGAGAGAGTTGAGGTTGTCCAGCCTCGGGAAAAGAAGACTCTGGGGAGACCTTGCTGTGGCCTTGAAATAGATAAAGAGGACTTATTAAAAAATGAAAAAAAAAAAAACAAAAAAAACCCCAACTTTTTACCAGGCCTGCAGTGACAATGGCTTTAAACTGAGAGTAGATTTAGATGGATGCTCTGACCCTGGAAATGGTCAAGGACAGGTTGGATGGGGTTTGAGCAACCTGGTCTAGTGGTAAGTGTCCCTGTAATGGGGTGGGGTTGGAAGTAGATGATCTTTAAAGATCCCTTCAGACCCAAACCATTGTATGACTCATTGCTATGAAAGAGTTGACAAATATTTTTGAAGGGTTCAACACACAAAGTGCAAATATGCCAGCTTGCTGTGAGTGGTGTTCTGGGAAGTGCTGTCCACTCAGGTGTTTGATAGTTACAGAAGTAAAAACATTTCCATCCTTCAACAGTGATTTCTTCTGTACCTTTGACTGGAGCATCAGGCACCCACATTTCACACACTTCATCCAGTGTTTTGTTTTGAATAGATAAGTCAATAACTCTGTGCCAGAAAAATTCCACTTTCTTTTTAGTTTCTTACCTTTAGATTATTTCAACTAGTGAAGCAACACCAGAATATCACATGTGCAGTATTGGGTAGCAAGAATCTGAGAACTGCTATTTCCAAGGAAAACTGAAAGCACCATTACATAGCATACAAATGCTCATTTCTATATTTATGTCAGGAAGTGGCTGAATAGACAGAGGAAGTGTGAATATACATGCTAGAGTAGTCTTCAATTTACCAACAAATCATAAATTAGCACATATTTATTTTTTCTTAAATTTAGTTAAATTGAACTATATTGAAAATTTTTATTTTCTGTAACATGATTCCTGACTCCTAGCAGTATAACTAACAGTATACAGATCAGCAATAAATGACCAAGTCAGAAGCAGTCACTTTCACCACAGCAGAGAGTAGTTCCATGTTTCTGGACCAAGGCTTGATCTAACTCTTTTTAAGGCCTTTTTTAGACTGGTATCTCAAAATCACAGGAAGTATAATCTACTTAGGTCAAATATTATCTTTGATGTTTTTGGCCTCCCCAATAACTCAAATAATTCTAGAGTTTTGTGCATTTAATCCTAACATATACCAAAGTGTAGGAGAACCTTGAAAAAGTCTGGACTTCCAGGTATTTTCTGAATCAACAGAGTCTTGTACTGACCAAGTAGGAGACTATTGACTAGGTTATAATGGATATTGATCCATGGATTTAAAGAGAAATACAGACAATTGAAATGTTACCAACACTGACTTGAACAGTGGTTGAATTGCATTTTTTGTTTTTGAGTGCATGTCATGTACATAGCAAAAGAAATTGCTGCACATTCACATTGTCTTTCCTCAAGAGCAATATAAACCTGTTAATCACTTTCTAAAAACCCATTTTAGTGGCTGTAATATCTGCTTTTATGGTCCTATTGCCCTTCTGATTTACATGTAGAAGAGATCTTTTTGTCAAATAAAATATTACTGATTAAAATGTGATCCTTTCCCAGGAAGATATCTAATTGAAAGAAGAAGTATTGCCAAACTTCTCTGCTATCTCAATAAATAAAAAGGCTAAAATTCAACCCAACTTTGTTTAAACTGTCTTTAATACAAAATCAGAACCTTGCTTTCTGCTAATACCTTTTACCAAGGGTCTGCCATCTACTACTCGACAGCATGATCTTAATCAATGCCAACAAAATTTAAAGCAGAAAATACCAGCAAGGGGAATTTCTCACATGAAGAGCTGCTACATTACAGAGGGGAAAAAAAAAGGGCATAAGGGAATAGAAAACAAGTACTGAAAGCACTTGTAGATAGCCTGTCATATGTTGATTTTAAGAATTGAAAAGATCAGATATACTTTTCTGTCACAAGGGATCCTTAAGCAATGAATCAGGCCTATGCACGGACAGTAGTCCTTATCCTCTCTCTTTTTTCTTAAAAAAGTCTATATTTTATGCATGTTCCCTTAAGCTAGGCCTTACTACTAGTGTCTAAACCCCACACTTTAAAAACTGAGTCAAGATAAACAACAGCAGCCCTATAAACCTAAGTATTATCAGCTTCCTCTCTAAACTCTGAGAAGTAATTTTCATCTATCCCAAACTGGCCCCATATTCTAATTTCCCACCTGGCTCTCCAGTAATAATTGGAGCAATTAGTTCTGCTTTCCTGAGGTATTTGCCAGTATAATCCAGCTGGTTTTCCTGAAAAGAAGCAGAAAGAATTTAAATAAGAAAAAAGTTTGCAGCCAGAGACAAAAAAATAGAGGCATAAAAGGACAAGTTCTGTGTTCTTCTATACACATCACAAACAATATTGATTTATAGTGTTACAAATCAGCCTATTCCTGAACTGTCACTGTAAAATGTCATCAGAAGAAAAGCAAATAATCCAGGGAGACTGTGCTTAACTAACAGCTGGTCTACAGTTTCTGCAGTTTTGAGTTCTGTATGAACTTTGCCTAAAAGGCTATTAGCCCTTAAATTATGTCTCAAGATAATCCTAAAAAAAAATTATTTTTTAAAGTTTTATTTCAAAAATTTCTGTTTTTCCCATGGGATCCGTTTAATTTTTTAAAAAATTACTAAGAAGACAAATGAAACAACAAAAAAGCCGAAATGCACAAGTATTTCTTCTGAAAACAAAAATTTCTCCCCTTTGAAGTGATACTCCAGAAATCACCTGGAAAGCTAATTTGTTTGCTTAATATTATTCATCACTTTTATTGGCCTAGCTCATAAATGTATTTCTGCTAATGTAAAGCTTCTTGGAACTTTCAGAAAGCTTCTTTTGGTGACTTGAAGTTGCAATGAACCCAGAGTGTTTAGGCTGGGAATCAGAATGTTAGTAATTTCATCAAAAATCTGACAAATACGCATGGTTTAATTGTGAATAAAAAATATGGTGGAATTCCAGAGCCTATCTCTTTTAATAAGGTGTGATTATGAAGAAATATGATTTAATACTACCTTACATTTAGTATAAATAACCATTTAATAATGAAGATTATCAACTGGAAAGCAAGCAGAGGGATCCCCCCCCAAAATGGAGTGAAGGTGCTAAAGTGTGAATAAATGAACCTGAGCATTGTCTGGTGTAAGTCTGAAGAAGGGCTGCTTCACCTAGTGAGTAATTCAAAGCCACTTTGAAATACAGTCACTTGCCATGATTAATGTTCATTTAGGATCAGTAAAAGTCAAGTTGAGGCATTACTATGATAGAAGATAAATTGCTAAACCCTAAATGGTTTCCCTTCTGTCATGAAACTGAAACTAGGACTTACCAAGTAGGGCTTTTACACCTCAGTTTCCTGGAAAATTCAGATGATCTCTTCCATTTAGCAGTATGATTAGGATCTGGAATTGTGTTCATGCTCCAAACGAAAAAAAAGTAAGTAAAATAGATCTGTTCTAAAGTCAATAATATTCAGTATTCAAATATATATAGGCTATTCAGTAGTAGGAATGGTGTTATGGGGGCTTCAAGAGGTCATCCCAATGATTCAAGGCACAATATTGTTCCTAAAAGGGTTTTTTTTAACCTTGCACCAAAAACATCTTAGTATTGATAGAGACTTTACAACTTCATTACTCTGTTCTACTGATCAATTCTTTAACAGTTATGTTTTACTTATGTTCTAGCCCAGTTGCTTGCTGAAATTAATACTCAAGGACAGAAATAAGAATCGAAATCCAATAGCTTCCATTCACAAATATAGCATATTCTATCAGGCACTTCTGTAAATAGATTATTCTAAGCTTGCCTACAAACAATAACACAGCGGTTTCTACAGTAGAGTTCTGTGTTAGAGCTACACTTTTGCTGTACTTATTTGAAATGCTAAAAAAACCCCAAACCCAAGATTGTCATAACCTGTTTCTATACTAGACAGTCCTTTGTAGCTCCTTAATCTCTTAAGATTCTTAATTTCTTTTTAGGATAATTTATAACTTAATTAGAAATTAAACTATTACGCTGGGGAATTCATAAAAGAGGTGTTTTATTTACCCTCATATCTTCTTAAACACAACCCCTTTTATTTTGGACTGATGTTCAAACTGTTACTTTGGAATGCTGTTTAAACACATAAATCTAGAGCATTTCCAGGTGGGATCACGTGACAAGCTGAAATTAACTTCAGCTGATCTTCATTTTAGCATGTGAGAGTCCTCAATATTATTGGACTGTAAATTGTGTTCCAAGAGAGAAGGCTTTAAAAATCAGTGCATTAGAATGAATATAAATCTTTCCTATGATGACAATGCCTGGATATGTCCAAGTCCTGTGTGCTTTCATGTCTATAACTAGAAACTCATGCTTTGTCCCCACTTTATTTTCAGATTAATATGCTTTCCATAATGTTCATATTGCATCCTATGATAGTAATCTTACAGGCTTGCAGCTCTAATGAAATTTCTTATCCATTGCTGCAGTATGTGAATAATGGCTTGTCTGTTAAGGGAAGGCTTCGGTGTGTGTACGTCTCATAAAGAATTCTTAACAGTTTGTCCTGTAAAGGCATTTGCAATTACTTTAGGCTATTATATTTTGGTCTTCCCTTTTGTGCATTATTTATTCTGACGTTACTAGGCTATGACTGGGAGGGAATCAAATGGACAGAAGACTAGACAAATCTAGTGCTTAAAGTAATGTACTTTGTGTGTAGAAGTTGATGCAAAAGTTTCTTTATCCTTATCTGCAAAGGGATTCAGGGTCTTCAAACACAGGTGTATTCTGCTGTTTTAAATACTCTCTTTTTCTGCCTCAATCCAGCTGCTGTTCCAGAAAGTTATGAGTATCCCACAGATTCTTAATCAAATCTGCCATTCAAGATCAGCCAGTCCTTTTCCATTGTTAGGAACCAAAAGATTATCATGAAAATTTAAAGCATTTAGTTTAGCTTCCTTTTCTAATGTTTAGGTTGCTCATATCAGAGACAGTTGAGATTAGTGAGATTAGTGTTGCTAAATGGTTCTGGGTTTGCATGCGTGTTAATGCCATCCATTTCTGAAAACACTCTTTGGTATGTTTTCTTTCTGTCATACCTTCTTTTTTAATATTTCTTTAGGGTTTTTTTGAGTTTTTTTGTCTGCCATATTGGTTTGCACTCTGACTGTGATGTGACAACATTTGATAATTGAATTTGCATGCCATGGGAAATGCACAAATCTTCTGGAGATCAGCTGGGTCAAACATTGATGCATACACTTGCCTTCATGGTTCACACTGCTGTAGGACCTAGAAGTCCACATAGTTTTCAGAAGCCTGCTAAAATACTGCCTATGATAATAAGTCAATTTGGGTAATTTACTAGTCCCATGTGTAACTTGCATCAATGCCTGCTGAGTATGCTTTGGATTCTCGCTGTTTCCTCCTGCTACTCATCTAAGATCTATAGCATTATTCACCAGCCTCCTGATTGCCTTGGCTGTGCCTGGCTGAGGGTTTAGCTTTTTAGAAACACATTCGTATTCATGGAACACTCTGTTATATTCTTGAAGGAATTGGATTCTCACTGATCTGAATGCAATTATTTGCCTTTTCTATAAACTGTGCCCTTCTGACTAGTCTGATCGTCTGAAGAGCTCCTTTTTCTTGGCAAGTAAAAGAGAAAAGGGGATCTTTCCACCCTGTCCCTGGACATTTTTTTTGACAAAAAAGACACCTTATCTCATTGCTTATATGTTGGTTTTTAAGACTATTTTGGGTTTTGTTTACATTAAAAAGCAGTATGCAAATCTGTGACTTTATAGAGATACATTTTCCCTGTAATTTTTATGTCTGAAGAAGTGAAGCCTACACAATATCCATGCCACGTACCTTCCTTCCTACTTGGTGCATCCTTTTCAAACATATCCACAAAGCAAAGTTATCTAAATTCCCGTAAAATTGTAATACAGATTGGTATGATTCAGAAGTTATCAGTGTAACAACAGGTTTTTAAAGCTCATGATAAATCTACACATGAAAGCTGCCATTTCCAAAGAAAGGAATCTAAACAGTGTTAGAAAAACAATAAAAGAAAAATAACATGAGTTTGCTTTTTTATTTTCCTGCTGGTGAACATTTTGGGCACAAAAAGAGCTTTCATACCAATAGTTAAACAGAGTATAGGAAGCAGATCCTAGGAGATGCTCATCACCTCTCCTAGCAACCACACCTTACCTAGATGTTGTTCCACTGATTAAAGGAGCTATTCCAGATATACAACATATAGAAAGAAAATGATATATTGAAGACACTCAACTTACCTTCAGAAAATGGCGATTCTTGGAAAAATCCTGCAGCATGAAAAATAGATTTTTACAATTTGTCTTCAGTAGCAGAGACAATGCCAAAGCACACTGTTTTCCACCAGCAACCAGAAAGGCAGCGTGAGTGAGGCAAAGCCAGCTTTCCTAACAACATTTCTCATTCTCCGGAAAAAAACCCAGCAACTAATGTGTCATTGTACACTGCTTTTTCCCCCCAGACTCTTGAAATTGTCTTGTTGAATCTACCTTCCTGTATGCAAATGCAGATCTATCAAGGAGTAAAGGTAAAAAAGGCCATAACTTTTCCATAAATGTTTCATTATTTTGCATATGTGCCTTCTTATATTACAAGGGAAAAAACACTCTAATATCACAGCTACATCCAGCTACAATATGACAAATCACTTTCCTCTTTATTGGCAGCATCTACTGCCCTCAAGTTAGTTGTTCTGAATCAAATTCCAGAATTAAATATTGCAGTTTTCTTGTTGAACAAAGCTGAATAATTTGTTTCAAGTACAATTTTTCTGCCACTGGCAAAAGATTTTAAATTGACGACAGCTTGAAAAATGGATATATAATAGGAAATGATGCAAATCCTGAGAGAAAGAACACACATACAAACAATAAACACATCCTTTTTTCCCTGCCCCTCTCTGGGATCAATTGAATCTGTGGAAATATATCTAAAGCATTGACCAAAGGTAATAATTATTTCAATTTCTGTTGTAATTTTGAGCAGAAAGTTCTTTCTTAGGGATATTATGTTTGTTATGATCACAGATTAAAATACAAAAAGAAATCAGATATTTTTGGATGCATTTTTAAAATTTATCTACATGATTATTTTTATGTTAATAATCCAAGTTACACCATAGCAGATATTTTTCATAAGAAAGTTAAAAAAAAAATTATCTGAGCAGATTTCCTAAAGAAATTGCAAGTTTTGATGACATTTTAATGGTTTAATTAAAACAATCCCAACAAAATTTAGGAAGGGAAGAATAAAATTGACATCTTCCTTAGATTCCTAATGAATCATTTGAATGAATAACCTATCTTTATAATGCAGTCCCTTGTAATGACAAAATGAGATTTCCAATGCATTCTCAGCTGACTGAAGTGCTTTAAGCCTTGTATAAACACTTGTTTTATGGTATCAAGTTACCTTTGATGGTTAGCAGAGGAACTTCAAGGATTCTGCATAATTTTGAAATTGGTGTAAGTGGAAAAAGTGGTGCTTCTATCTGGAAAGTTTAGATAATGCACACTGCTCATTCTGTCCTTCCATTTGTTCTGATGGCCTTTAAATATCTGCAGTGAAAGAGACTCCACACTCTCCCTGGGCAATCTGTTCTACTGCTTGGTCACACACAAGATAAAGAAATACTTCCTCATATTCAGGTGAACTTGGTGTGGATAAGTTCCTGTCCATTGCTCTTGTCCTGTTGCTCAGCACCACTGGACAGAGCTTGGTCCATCCTTTTATCACCATCCCTTCAGATAATGAAAGATATTGACAAGGGCTTCTCTCAGTCATCTCTTCTCAAAGCTGGATAAGCCAAACTCTCTCAGCTCTTCCTCCTAAAAGGAAATCATTTTTATAGCCCTTTGATGGACCTGCTCCAGGATCTCCATGTCTCTCTTGTACTCAGGAGCCCAGAACTGGACAAAGCACAGCATAGGTGGCCTCACTAGGTCTGAGTAGATGGGCAGGATCACCTCCCTCAGCCTGCTGGCAGTGCTCTTCCAGTGGCCTTCTTGGCACAAGGGCACACGGAAAGCACATGCAGAGCTTATTGTCCACCAGGACTCCCAGGTCCTTCTCTGTAGAGCTGCCTTCCACCAGGTCTAATCTGTGCTCCTCCCTGCATTTGCCTTTGTTGAATTCCAGAAGGCTCTTCCCTGCCAGCTCCCCAGCCTGTCCAGGTCCTTCTGAAGGGCTGCACAGCCTTCTGGGGTATTGGCCACTCCTCCCTTCCTTGTGTCACCAGCAAACTTGATGGGAAGTGTATCTAGCCCTTCATCTAAGGCATTGATGAATAAGACTGAACCCAGTATCAAAACCTTTGTGGGATATCACTTGTTGCAGGTTTTCATCCAGGTCTCTGTGCCACTGACCAACCCCCCCTAAGCTCTGCTGTTCAGCCAGTTCTCCATCCATCTCACCATTCACTTGTCCAGCCTTCACTTCTGACTTTGTCTATGAGGATACCTTGGGAGATAGCATCAAAAGCCTTACTGAAGTCTGGTAGACAGCATTCCACTTCTCTTCCCTCACCTATCCAGACAGGTTTTGGAATTCAAGTGATGCTTGTGGCAGGAGAGACTACCTTCAGTGAGTAAAAGAGAGTTTTACTGTTGGAATTCAGTATTGCCCCATTTGAGTTCTGCAATAAATTTTAAAATAAATTAATATATTTCATTTCATTGCACAGGAAATGTTGCTTCACTACTGTATGAAGTATAGAATATTTATACATGGTCATGGCACACATAGATGATATACACAGACAAATAGATGTAGTGGGCTGGATGAATAATGTTTAACAGTTTAGATCCGGGTGTACTTCATGAAAGTCACTGACATTTCAGTGGCCTAATATTGACATGAGAGAAAAGGGATTACACAATGAGAAACAAAGTGAAAAATGCAGGAATGGTGCTGGAGAGTGCAGAAAAATTTCTGTTTAAGCATTTAGATGACTGAGCAAATAAAGTTCTGCAAATTATTCCTGAAGGTGGGAAATCTATCCTCTGAGCAAAGCTGATCTAAGACTCAACAGTTTTAACTTTATTATTTAGAGTAGCAACATATTCTTCTTTCTCTATAGGTGATCTTTAACTCCCCAGGTTATCACAGGGCTGATTCACTGTACTGTATACTTTAAATAAGCAGAACTATATTTCAAAAAGTTGCTTACATGAATATAAGGAATGCTTTGTAACACAAACTTGTTGGAAGTCAGATAGCCCATCTTGCCTTCAGAGAAGTATCTGAACTATGTAATATTTTTGCTCTTCTAGTTAGTTCCTGTACTGATGCTAGTGGTATTTTTGTGTCTTTTTTTCCTTTTCTATTGAAAGAAATTGTGAAAGGGAAGGTAGGATCTATGAACAATTTCAAGTGGAAAATTTTTATAATGCTACATCCTAGCAAGTGGTATCAGCAATTTGAAATTAACTTACATAACTCTAACTTCATAAACTTTAATTTGAGCCCAAATATTTAGGGCTGATTGATTCAACAAGCAAATACTTTGTGCTGAGGCAAGGTAGATTCCTTGGATTAAGTCTCCTTCGATGATATATATGCTCACATTTGGACAAATGAACATATATGCATATGCATGTGTTAGGATCCGATTATCAAAAGATGCTTCTGCCTAAATTAAGGTGCAAATGAGACTGTATGCCAATGTCAGGAGTATGAATTCTATTTAAGAGTAGATGTGTGGTAGGGAGGGCAGAGACAGAAGAAAGATTAAGCAGAAATACAGTCACCACCACATGGGACCTGTGGCATCATTCCTGCCCTTCCTCCTTGGATATTCTTGCTGCTGGGGGTCCTTGGAGTGCTCTTCTGGAGGTATCACTTTTATACAATCTGACTCCCAGGTACATAGATGCTGTTCCCACAGCTTGGGCTGGCAGGTATATAAGGTCTTGCTTCCTTTCTCATGGTTTGCCGTGGTGGGAATTTTTGTCCGGATAGGTTACCCAGATCTGCCTCAGCCTGGCATCTTCCTGTTGTTGCCTTCTGCACTTATTGCAAGTTCCCACATCACAGCAGGGTTTTGTCCAATGTGCTAATTCCAACTCTTCACCTCAGTTTAGGCCTGGAATTAATGCCTTCCTGTTTGCCATCTGTGCCTCTTGTGGTGCTTTATCTTATGGGAACTTCCTTCCCTGACAGTGTCTTGAGATATTTCACTAAGTCCTGAGATATTTCTTTAAGTCCTGACAACATGTGCGCATGTTTATATACATGTTTGTACACAGATATAAATTACTGAATCTCACATAGATGTATACATACATATGGATGCACATATATTATGACATAATAGTTTTTTTACATACCTCTTTGGAAATAAAAAACAAACCTGGGTTCTGAATTAAATGCTTCATCTATATCTCTGGGGTTCTTCATTATTCAAAATACTGCATTCGTTTCATTAGCTTTCATTATCTGGAGAATGAACATCACTGTTTTTAACTGCAATGGATAATAAAAATAGGTAAGACCTGTGTTGCATAGTGGCTCTGGTATAAAAAGGCAACAAATCCTATTAATATTGAGTTTTACAACTGAATTTCACATTCTACTAGTTTAGCAGTCTTTATTA
>JANRGV010000073.1:9149556-9160172 GCA_024734035.1 Alethe castanea
GTTTAGCGGTCTTTATTATAAAAATTTACAATAATTTGATGATTATTGATTTCACTGCAAATTTCTTTCAAATCTTAAATATAGGATAAGAAAGATTATGATCTGATCTTTTAGATTTTGCAAACAGTACTTGCTTAATTAGTTTGGGCATTTCTCTGAACAGTAAAAGTTTTATTTCAGTCTCTTACTCATTTTGTTTCTATGTTAATTATCTAATTTAAAACTTAGATTTTTGTCTACTGTACATAAAAAAATTAAATTCAATAACTTTTTACAGTTTGGACCTCTGAAATAGGTAATGCAATGAGAAATTTAATCATGGGAGTTATGGGAGGATCAGCTACTTAAACAAAAATTTTATAATCAGTGGAATTAAATAACCATTCTGAAGGTACAATTCATCTGACCTATTTTAGAGATCTATTTGCAAATAGGACAAACTACATTCTAGAAGAGCAATCCCTCAGATAAAGAAATGACTCTCAGACAGATGAATCCTAGCAGCAGTGTCTATCTCCAACAGATGTTAGGTGACAGTCGCTGTAAAACATCTAAATGCATCTAGAAGTAACTTTTAAGCACATTTAACTTTATTTGACAAAAATGCTAATTTAATTTGGTCTGAAGTTCTAAAACTACTGCTGTGCTCAACACTAAGTGCAAATACCATTTGGAGTGTTAGGTTCCATAATTATCTTGAACTAACAAGAAACACAAGATGGTGTCAGTTTGGTTTTTTAGTTTTATTTGTTAGAAAAGGTTCTAATTAGGGCATGAAAAATAGAATAGGGGAGAATTTTTTAGTTTACAGTTTACTCAGATACAACATAAATATTTTGAAATCACAGACATGTAATTTTTATACAGAACCAAGATTATTTAAAGATGAGCACTGAAACAGGTAAAAAAATCTATCAGTTTTGTGCATCTTTAGATAGCAAGTACTAATACTATTTTAATTGTATTTATACAATTTATTATTTTCAGTTCTCCAAATTCAGTGTCTATAACCAGTGTGATGGGGCTTTGTTTGTTTGTTGGGTTTTGTTTGTTTGTTTGTGTTGGTTGTTAGTTTGTTGGTTAGTTGGTTTTTTAACAAGGTAAAAGGAATTTTGCAGGATTAGTGATCAATTTAGCAATAAAATAGGTTCCTCTTCTGCTTCCTCTTGAGGAAATCCCCACGCTAGTCCTCTCTTCTTTCCACCTTTCAAAAAAAACAAAAAAAACAAAAAAACAAACAAAAAAAAGAATCCAGCACTATAGAGATGTTAGAGAGCCTGTAGAATTCTTCCATACATTAATTTATTGACACAAAACTCATTAGAAAGAAGTAGGAACATTCCTGATTCACTGTATCTTGGTTTCCGTAGATCTACAGTTACTAATTGTCTTCTAATTGGTTTTGTCCCTCAGAGGAGTTGATTGTTTTTGCTGAAAGAATTTCACCCACAAAAGATGTTGGCAGACAGCAATTTCCCTTGTTGAGCTGTGACAATCCTGGCAAAAAGCTCTGGGTGCCTAAAGAGACAAGATGTGCTTCTCTCTGAATCCTGTATCTCTGTGGACAGATTGGGTCTATGCCTGTTCACTTCACTGTAGTTCACCAAGAATCATAGCAGAGTTAAATCTGTTGTAATCTAGAGGGGAAAATCACAACAGAGAAAACAAGTAGATCATATTAAAACACAGCACATAGAATAAATAACTTCCTCTTTTTTTTAGGCAGTGTCTCTAATATTTATCATCACTGAAAGTTCAATCTATCTCAGATTTGAAATATATATATATACATATATATATATAATATAATTTTAGAACTAGGCCTTAGGAGAGGCATGGAAATAATATCAAGAGCTCAGGAAAGTTCACTGTCTAATACTTCAGTGATTTCTTTGAGTCTCAAAACCCACCAGTATTTAGACTTTGAATTCACTGTTGGTTAATGGAAGGAATAAAGGATCCTTCACCAGCTGGGAAGGTGGAAGATAACAAACTCTGGGACCTCCTAGAATAAGGGACAAAAGTAATGTGGGGACTTGTCAGAGGGCATAAAATAATTCTAATGTTCCACACCATTGGCCAGTTTGGTAGCACAGGCACTGAAAGTTTGGGGGAGTGGGCAGCCCATGAGGAAATCTGGCAAATGTCTGTCAAAACAAGAGTGAGGAAAAGAATAAATTTCATTATTTAGATTTTTCTAGTGAGGATTAACAAGAGACTGAAGTATCTGTGAGCTCTCAGGTGTTCCCAGGCTGCTCACTCCTAAGAACTGCCAAGCTGTGTTTAGATAAACTCCACACTCAGCTGAGCCCAGCACACTCATTCCCAGCACTATAAAACTTTGGGATTCACAGATAACCTTCAACTTATATAAAGCACACTGAGACATACATGATCAGACAGAAAGATGTATCCAATGCATCTGAGCTCTCCAGCTCCCTCCAGCAAAAAGGAGCAATGAAGAACTCAGCTTGCATTCATGCTAGGCACTACTGACTTCTGTCTCCTGCAGCAAAACTCTGGAATGAACTGGACTTGCTTTCATGCAGCAGTGCTAACTTGTTGATAGCACCACAGCTATATTTAAAGCTCTTTTCCTGAGGCAGCTTTTCTGTATTGTTGACAGTAAAATGGATGTGCTATGAAAAGAGATTTTTGTTTTCAAACAGTTGGGAAATAATGCAAGGACCACAAAACAGATTCAATATTCTCTGGACTTCTTTAAAATGAGGAAAACTAAAAATATGCAATTAATGCCCAAAGCAATTTAAACATACAGAAAGTCCAAGCATTGAAGACAATGTCTTTTCCCCACAAAGCAATAGATTTTTTTTTTCATTTTCCCATGGAAAAATATGCAGCGTCCACTCTATTCTGCACAAAACAGAGGTTAAAACACTCTTCAAATCAGATTTTTTTCCAAGAAGGTCATTTGTACAATGAAAGCAACAATTTTTCTTTAAACAAGATTAATTTTAAAAATGTCTTTGTTATCATTATTACTTCTATACTGGGCTGCAAAATTAACAATGCAGAGAGCAGATCATAGGAAAATATTCATCCCTTCCACTGGGTGCTTGTTAGTATGAAGAAGATGAAGCCAGGTTTCTCAGAGCTCAGCAGTCAGAAATAGGAAATAGATAACATTCACAAGCTGAAGTAAATGAAATTCCAACCAAATAAAATGAAAATAAGAAGCAAGCTAAACCAACCAACAAACAAAAACACACAAAATAAAGTTTTGGTTCAAAACTCTACCAAAAAAGCTCTGTTCAGCCTCATCTAGTGTGGAACTTAACACTGAGTATGAGATTGGACTGGAGTGCTCCAGCTGTCCTTTCTTCTGTGAATCATTCTATCAGTTTACAGTTGCTTCATGAAGCACACGTTAAACCAGAATTATTGCTGTAAAGTGCCATTTTTCCTTTCCCTGAATCTCATCTGGCCCTTCACGGTGCCATAAGGTGTGTGCTGATTCAGATTAGGTGACTAACCCAAAATCAATACGCTGGGGTGGGGCAGGGAGGAGGTGAGGTTACAGTGAGTAGGATAATTTCTGCTAACGAGCTCACCAGGCAGCTGTACAAACACTTTATCACAGGGGTGATTCAGTACAGCTACAGGAGATAAAGTCAGGGACACTGTGTGGGAAGCAGTAAGAAGGAGTGTGGAGAGAGCCCTTTCAGCCCCAGTGCTTGTTTATGACTTTTTAAGTATCAGTGATTAGTTATAGGTAACAACGTTTCCAGCTAGACTGGTGCTGAGGATGGTATAGTTTTCTTTAAGGGAACATCTCATCAGGAAGAGTTTAAAGCAGCAATCTACTTCAACTGTTTATTAAAAACTCCGGAGTATTTTTCATAACCACTGAGCTGGTTGAATTCCTCCCAGGTAATTAGGTTCTATTGCTTGACGTTCCCTGCTGCAACTGCCTACAATTAATGTATTCTTTTCTTTCCCTAATGCCCACAAGGCCTGGAATATCTGATCACAGGCTTTGTAAATAAGGACTTACTAAAAAAAAAAAAACAACCCAAGTAAGGTTGTTTATTTTGCACATTCTTTTTCTGAGAGGAAGGATGATGGTATTATGGTAAATCACAGAGGAAAACTCAGCAAATTTTTTTTTGTCAGTACCAGTTGCACCAGTTTTGTCTTTTGACAGTAGAGGAGTTAATTCTGCCTTTACCAATGCCTGTTTTCAAAGCATAACAAACAGCTTTCAAAATCAGAAAGCACACTGCTCAGCGGGGTAGCAGACTTGCCTTATGTTTCTTGAAGCATTCTTGATAAAAAATACTCCTTTGCTAAAGCTTATATGTCACATGGAAAAAGAAAGTAAATTCAGCATGAAGCTTGAAAGCTCCTTATTTGTTGCCTCTATATGCTTCTCTGAGATAGTTTAGAAAAGTAATGAAGATTATAAACGTACATTTAGTTGCAATTGCTCTCTTTAACTGTAGTTGCCTCACCTTTCTGATTAAAAAACTACTTATAATTAATTAATAAGAACTATTAATAATTATATTTTTGTGCAAATAATTATTGTAAATGCATAAATATATAATACAGAGCACTATCCTTTCTAAAATTTAGGATTATTAGGATTTAGGAACCACTATTACTATTAATAAGGGATAAACCCAAAAATTATACAAAGAAGAAACAGTGCAAGCTGCTGAAAGTATTTATCACAAAAGGTAAGAGATAGAAATTTTGATTTTTTTTTTTGTTGGAAATCATGTGTATTTGCTTACAACATGACAGACACCTCAGGCTAAACTCTATTTGATGTAGGAGGTTGTTCATGTTGTTCTACTGAATTGTATTCTATGAATTTTGTTTCAAAATTGGAAGTTGAGTGCCTTGCACAGAATAATTAGATGTCTTGTGAGTCGTTTCAGTAGCAAGCTTGCAGTCTCCCATATCAGTATGACATCCTTGGTCAGAATTATGGACTTACAAGTCTGCATTCTTTCCTGCAGCCAAATTATGTTGGGAAAGAGAAATGAAAATGTGCAGAGAAGTTAAATTGGTGCTCAGCTGAATTACAATGTATACATACGCTCAAATTTCAGACGTGAAGATAGTAAAATGTATAGATTTGACTGGTAAATAAAGCTTCCCTCTCTTTGGAAGAGCTACCAATAGTGAGACCTTGTGACTTCAACACTGAGTGGAACATGAATATAACAACACTCAGAGACTTGTGGTTCAGCGATGGATCCACAAAGTTTTGCTTAAGAAATCTCATGCAAGGGGGCACTTGTGTGGTCAGGAGAGGGTAAAATTGGGCTGAAATAGCTTCAAAGATAAAACATGGTCTTCAGCTTCTTTGGCCATTAAATCCTGTATTTCACAATGATAATCACAACACAGAAATAATTAGCACTTCCACCAATCAGTAAGTCCATTGAAATTCATATGAGTATGAATATGTCATAATTTCCAAATCAGATGGACAACTTGATCCTGCTTTCAGGGAAGAAAACATAGGTCAATATTACATGATGAATCCAGCTATCATACTTTGAATTTGAGAAAGCTGGCACACAGATTTTAGGAAAACATTTCCTTCCAGCAGTGGATCATAATCTGAATTGATCTTTAGTGACTTTATTAGTGTTCCTGACCTAATCCAAATCTCTAACTCGATATTTGCATATTTAAATATTTCTGCCTTTATTTTTATGCTTATATACTCAGTGATTTATTACTTTCGTTGAGAACTTAGTAAAAAGCTGTTCAAGTCACGAAATAATGTCAAATGCTAATGAGAGCTACTGAATCATTCTTTGAATCCTTTTTTTTCTCAGTCATCAATCATTTATTACTTTGCATGTCCTTTTATCATTTAAAATTATTTCTGAGATTTCATACAGCTGTTAATATTTTTTATGACCTAGAATTAAGAGACTTATATGCTGTGAGAAAATATACATCACAGACTGTTTTTCCTGACAGAGGGAGAAACAATTTGTTGGGCATAAGGTTGCTCACTAATAACACTGAAATTGCAACCTGACCCTGTTCTTCCATGTGATGAGGAAGGAGGAATTTGATGTGGTACTTCACTGTCCTTTGCAAGGTTCTCTCTAGTGGTGCTGAGTGTCTCACCTGCCGTGGTCTCTGACCACGGCCAGGCACCAGCTTGGCAAGTCATTCTTTATGAACATTACCCAGGGGAAAGTGTCTTTTCTTGGGTTTGAGCCAATTCCAAGCAGATAGTCAGTAGTCATATTGTGTCTCTTTAGCGTTTCTAAAAAGGCAATGCTGTAGAGTTTTTAAATATTCTTTACTTCATCAAGACTCCTTTTGTGGTGACTTCTCGAGGGAAGGTATCTTTCTTCAGTTCATGTAAACCTGAACTGGAGGTTTAATAAATCTGTGTATCAGATTTTTATTCAATCTTCTCTCTTACAGTATGAAATTCTTTCTGAATAAGTTCAAAATCCAGGAAAATATGTGTTCTTTTTTCTTAAATCTGTCTTCATTTTTAGTTTAAAACACCTCTCCCCCCCTGCTTTACTTTCTGTTCTAAATTGTTTGAAATTGTAAAGAAAACCTGTGCCATTCCTTCAGGTATTGGAGTCATATTCATGGATGATGATCATAAATGCAATGCTATACTTTATTATAAACTAATAATGAGTATAAAATAGTAACAGCTTGGTTTGTTTCCCATATCCCAGGTATTTCACTGTTCAAAACTCACCAGATTACTTTTAAATAACATTATGCAAAGAATCAATGCTGCACTTTCTTTTTGTGAGGTCTTGCAAAACCTTACTTTCAATTTCCATATGCACAGATTTGATTTTTAAATGTAAATTATGGGAAAGACTTCAACAGTCATCTTCAAAAGAGCAGTATTAAATCTCCGAGAATTTTGAAAAAATCATAAGGATTGGCCTCAGTGCATTAAAGTCCATGAAGCATTAACTCTCAAAAAAAATTTTTCATTTGCCAGAAAGTAAATCTACAGGAGATGTCAGAGCATTAGCTCACTATGAGATACTCCTTTGTATTCATAATTGAAAAAAATCAGCTGATTATAAAAGTTCTATTGTATGCATACTGCCCAGAGCAGAAAATGATTTTCAATTAGTTACAAAATAGTTGGGTTTATTTTTATCTACAGATAGATGGTGTATGCTTCAGTGACTTCAGAAAATATAGGGAGACTTTCTAAGCCAGACAGATATAAACATCAACATATGTGTGTTTTCTTATTCACCTTTTCTGGTGCACATAATTTTGAGAAAATTTTCATCAGAAAAGTTTTCCAGTTGCAGTTGGAATTGATATAAAATCCAGCTGAAAGCCAAGAAATCGTAGCCTCAAACCCCTTAGATGGGGCTCCCTCTAATTCCAAAATGGGATTACCTCTTTTCTGTGTGGTGGCAGAGAGGTCCCAGCTCCTGAAAGGAATCCGTCTCTGGCTTTTTTTCACTAAAAAGTCTTGAAAAATATTTTAGGTGATCATATTGAAAATTTTCAGTCTTTCACTATAAATCAGTTCCCCTTGCATCTCTGCTACCAATTTACCATATCCTCCCATGACTGAATATTCGGTCCTTCTGTTTTGCTAAAATCCATCATTTCCAGCTCACCTTTCTTTGTGAGAGGACTTCTACTCTCTCTCCCATTTCCCACAGAGGTTCAGAAACTCAGAAACATTTGTGGCATTTTCACTCCTACAGAAGATTGTGACCTCTTCTGAAATATCATTTTGTCCACCTGGAACATGACTTAAAATTTTGACCTTTGCCATTGTTTTTTGTGTTACATAAAATTCCATATAATTATATGTGTTACATATAATTAACTGGTTTCTTACCAGTTCATGAACACTCTAAGTAGGAACACATTTTCCCTTTCTCTTTTTCTTTCCATCATTTCAGTCATCACAAATCTCTAAGTGGATTTGCATAAGTGCTGTACTGTCCCTGTACTTCCACTGGTCTAGCTTTTTATATAATATTTTTTATTCAAACATGTCTCTGTGGAGTTTAGCCACACACATCTGTTCAACAGTGCAGTGAAATTCCAACTTTAGGATATGTCTGTTATAGCAGCTTGAGGGAATCAGCATTGCATGAAATAAAGAATAATGGCACTGCTGAGTGCTGAATGAGAGGGAAAATATAAAGCATGCATTCCAATGAAAAGCAGGTACATTAGTCTAAAGATTTCTGGTGGAAGGTCAAAAGCTAGGGAAAGAAAAAAAAAAAAAAAGGAATTTAATAGAAGACTCCAGGCAGGAGCCAAAAGGTAAATTGGTATTTCTCCAGACTGGCAACTTTAGGAACTATGTCCACATTATTGTAAAATGCTTTCAGGCATCAGTCCTCCATGGACCATAAAACTGTGAATTCTGCATAATGCTATGGAATACTCTGAAGAACATTTCTGTTCATCCCTCCTGAGCAAAATTTGGATTAACAGGGTTTTTTTTTTTTTTTTTTAGTTTTGACTGAGCTGATTCTATATTTATTCTGATTAATGGAAAGGATCATATTCCATTGCTTTGTTGGACAGATTATGCAGGTGGTAGAATCCCAGTAGTGATTACAAGTACTCATTCTTATGCTAAAATTTCCTAGATTCTCTACAGCCAGCCCCAAAATAGTCTGATGGTCCTAGAAGACACATTTGTTTTTCTTTTGTCCATTAGTCACAATGAGCTTTGTTAGAATTATCGCAGCTCTTACTGTCACACAGAATAGGCAACATCTCATAGTCTTACACTTAGTAGTCCTATTAGCAACAATAATTTCAGTAATCATTCTTATTTAATGACAGAGAAAGAGCATCTCAACAGTGGGCTGCTACCACTGCACCAGGTAACCCAAGTACACAGAAGGAAATCTATTAATATAAGAGCATACCTGTCTTCCACATGAACAGTCAGTGCAGAAGCTTTTGCTCTGGTACCCAAGCTGTGCAGCACACACGGCTGTGCTCTCCAGTGTGTAGCTCCAGGGAGGTATGAGCAAGACTTTAAGCATATTTCACTGAAAGTGCCTCAGAGCTGCAGTATAAATCTGAGGGGGAATCTGGAAATCATGATGTGAGGAGTGAATAGGCACGATCTTACCAAAAATTTTCATCTCCAGCTATCATGACAGTGTGCCTACTAGGTTTATAGCACAAAAGAGTGCTAACATATTGTGTTAGCTTGGCTATGTGTATGGATGTATTTGTGTATACAAATGCCATCTTCCACCTCCTTCTCAAAGAAAGCCTTATAGAGTTACATATGCCACCATGTGTTAAGTAATTTTTTGTGGGCTATAAATGACTTGGCCAAGCTGTGAAATGAAACAGCTTGTTCCACTGCACTAACAGTGCAGGCTCAGTGCTTATTGTCTGTGCAGTCACTGTTCAATGAGTCACTCTCCAAACGAAGCCACATCATATGTGGTTCTTAAACCAAGTCCTTTTCACTGTGTGCACATCCTTGTGATAGGACAGCTTTATGACAAAGGGAAAATATCAAAATATACTATTATTTGCACTTTCAAGTCAGAAAACAGTGGCATTATTTCCAGCTTGATTATCACTTTTAAAAACTTCAGCCTGACTAATAAAACTAAGCCTTTATTAGATGCTTAGGTAACATCTACACCTGATGTTAGAATTTTACCTTTGAACTGGTTTTCAATTAATTTTTCTAATGAAATAAATTCTTTAAAAACATGCACCTAATTTTATTGACCCACCTTTGAAAATTTTTTTTTCACTAGACTATATGTCCAAAACACTACAAGGAATGAAAATTCACTACTTAAACAACCCTCTACCAAAGCAAATAGGGAAGATTCTAAGTGTTCCTGTTAGGCAACACGTTCTTGGATTTACACTCAAATGCAATATGGCTGTTTTTGCTTCTACCTGACCCACCAGTTCAGCAGACATTATATAAATAAACTTTCTTTTCATGCCATTCTGCCCACTTCTGAGTGGTCAGAAGGTTTCCTAACAGAAAACTACTTTTTGAAAATGCAGCCTGCAAGCACTTTGGTTTCATTACTTTCATTTTGAGCTGTTTTTTTTAAGGAAATACATTTTTCTTACAGTATTTTTCAGGCATTCCATGTATTTTAATTTAGGTTGGTGAATGTTTGTTTATATCATAAGTAAAAAATATTCTGTTCAAATTATTTGTCTCTCTTTGCATTCCCAAAAGTAAATACAATAAATGCAAAACCTACTTGGTAATCCAGTTTTTCCTTTCCTAATATTATGCTACATAAGACTTCTGAATTATATTTATAATTATTTGATGCTCTTTATTATATCTTTAAGGACATTTTCCATTGTCTCCTGCTACCATCCATGTGACATGATTTTTCTCCTCTTAAAGTGCTTATATTATTTTCATTATACTTTCATTGTATTGTAACATAACACAAATGGACTTTAATCCATTTCCTAGGATTTCCAGTGTTTCAAGCCAGAACGTTTAATTTCTAAAATTCAAGTGGACACAATGAATAAATAAATCTGTTGTGATATTCACATTTTTGTTTGTATATTCAGAGTCAGAAGGTGTAAAAAAAATTTTGATTGTTTTGACGCAGTAAGTGAAGGCTATCTCGGAAGGGATTTTG
>JANRGV010000073.1:9165335-9193839 GCA_024734035.1 Alethe castanea
TATAAAAAGAGGTGTGCAGTCATTAAAAAAAAAACAACAAAAAAACCCCAAAAAAAACCAAAACAAACAAACAAACAAACAAAAAAAAAAGCCACAGATTTTTAAATTCTATGTATAGCTATTTAAGAATTGGTTGCCTGCAGTTGCAAAAGTGAACATAATGATGCTGTGCATGACCGAGGTCCTCTTGTGGTATATCAGTAAGTGTGCATTTGATACATATGAAACACGCGAAATATCACACTAATTCAGTTTAAATATCTCTTACCGTTTTCAATTTTTACTCTAGCATATGGTTGTAGAATGTCTCTTTTTCACTCCTTGTTTCCTGAGCTAAATTAGACAGTAATTTTTTTAAGACTTTACTATATGGTTCCTTGCCACTGTGATAGTCCTGTTTTGCACCTCTTTCATCTGAAAATAATTTTTATTGAGGAAAATGTTACTACTCAAGTTAAAAATTGGTTTTCACTTCCTTGGAAACCATATTAGAACTTCCCTAAAATGATATGCAACATCGCTTTTTCAGAGTTGTATTGTAGCATTTATCATCATCCAGTGTACCAAAATACCTGCAATCAGATCCATTCTCACATCACTTATGATTGATGCTTTCTAAACTTGTATAAGAAGGCAAAAGATTGTTATTGGGTGCTGTATATTTTGATTTATTCCTACCAAAGCAACTCTTGGGGTTATCCCATGACACCCTGAGGAAGTTTATTTCTGTCACACCGAACACGTGACACATTCATATTTAGCTCAGCCCACTGTGAGCTCCCACCAGCTCTTAGATGGTTCACTATTAACCATTCCCTTCATCACTACATCTCTCATTTTAATTTAAAGAATCAACTCTACAAAACAAGAGACATCTGCTCTATTTTTGCACACCCACTAAAGGAAAGATGCAATAAACATATATGAGGAAGAGGGAAAAACTAAACTGTAAAAGGAATAGAAATTCCTTCGGAGTCTACAAAACTCTGGTGGGTTTGGAAGCTGTGATTTATTTTAGTGCAATGTTTCATAAGGCTGGTGTTAAGGCTCCTTCACTCATGCTGTGGGAGAAATGAAAATTAGTATGGAAGCACAAGAAAGCTCACATCCTTCATGTGTTTGCAGCTGTAGACTATTGTTTTCCCCACAATGCTTAAATAGTGAAGCAGGATTGCTTGTCCTAAAGAGTATCTGGTGATGTAGAATAGACCATGCAAAATTTCCAGATGCTGAGAAATAGTGTTGGAATATTCAAACATGATTTTCTGGAAGCATATATCCTTTTATCTAGCTCACAGAATCACAAATGGCAGGCAAACCACCTCATCTCAAGTTTAATGCACACTTAAATGAAAAAGGAGGTACTAAAGCATTTAAGATGAGGTTCTAACAACCAATGCAAATAGAGCTCCAATGCAAATAAGGGCTTTGTTATTACACTTTTTCTCATGATCCCTCAAACTATTTTAAGTAGAAAAAAAATAGAATTGACATCTGTGAAACAGAAGCTGTCATTTTTAGAGGGTATTATTCAAATTTGATTATACATTTGTGATACAAGAAGTAATCTTTACATGCTCCTGGGCAACTTAACACTCTTTAATTGAGAACCTTCTCCAGATGTATCATACTTGTTTACTTGCTGCAGAGTTGCTTTGCACCTTACAACACCTTGACACAAGCTTCTGGAATTTCCAGTAAAGTGTTAAATCCTGCTGGCACCAGAAACTACATGATAAAGAATCCCAGCAGCTTTATGGTTTCGTTTCTTTTGAACTAATGTCTAAAGAGAAGAGAAAGGTGAAATGATATTTTCAGTAGCAGGACAATAGATATAGAAGCACAACCCCCACTATGACATGATGTTAATATAGAGAGAATTGAGCTGAGGATGTTCTGCTCCCACCACCCTATGCATTTAGGAGATACAGCCCTGCTCCACTCTGCCTGGCCTGTGGGAGGACAGGCAGAGAAAAGGCAAAATAGCTTTGTCTGCATTTCCTTCTGTGCCTTCTCTCCATCTCTGAACTGACTTAGAGAGAAATCCATAAAATGTTGAAATAATGGGCCTGTATTTCTACCCATATAGCAGAGAAATTACTTTTAAAGGTTGGTCTAAGCACTTCCCTTTAAACTGTGTGATTTATATTACTCCATGTATGGAGGAAGGTGAAATGAAATGCTGACTTCGCCAGTCTTACTTCATTGCCTTTGAATATCTGACTTTTAACACTCTACTGAAAGTTCTCTTTCTTCTTTTCTTCCTTTTTTTTTCCTTTTTTAAACAAGATAACTTCAGAGCTTTGTAATAAATGTTTCTGAACAGGTGATTTGCAGTGACCGTTATGTGGCTGGTAATGATTCCTGGAGAAATTTCTTTCTTGAGAAAAAAGCTTCACTGAGGCAAATACATTCTGAAGCATATAATCTAGTTATACAAGTGTATGGCATGTACCTACCACTTGCTCATCCAAGCTATACATTATCCTTTTAATTCCTGACTTGAAACTATGAGCTATAAGTATAGCTATAAAAACTATAAGGAAAAAAAAAAAACAAACCCAAAATTAAATTAAGCAAACAAAAAACCCAAACCAAAACAATAACAAAAATATCCAAAACCATAAAAGTTGCCTTCTCTCAAAGTTAGAAAGATGTATTCAGTTTCCTTTTACATTAATGAGGGTTGCTTTTTCTGCTTTTCCAGGTAAAACACAGGTTATGGGTGAAATCAAGATTGCATTAAAGAAAGAAATGAAGACAGATGGAGAACAACTGATAGTAGAAATCCTTCAGTGCAGAAATATCACATACAAATTTAAATCTCCAGATCATCTTCCAGGTATCATTAAGAAAACAGCTTCATGATACTTTGAAAACATTAAGTAGGTTGTATCTTTAGTCATTTAACATCATCACTAAAATGGAAAAAAAAATTGCTTCTTAGCCAGGATGACATATTCTACAGGATACTTTTTGAAGTGTTTCTTTTCTCCTATGAGCAACTTTAATGAAAGAAAAACATTTTATAGAAGCAAATTAACTCTCAAAAGTTAATCTTCTTTTTAGCTTACTTTTTATTTTTAAAAATTAATCCATTTTTAATTTTAGTAAAAATTATAAATACCTAGATTGCCAAAGAACAGTTATAACTAGTAGAGGATTATATTTTTGTGAAAAAGCTTTTTAAAAACAAAAATCTCATGTTAATAATTATATTTTCATACATAGATAAAGATATCAAGGTATTTTTTTCCTTTCATGCCAGTATTATAAACACAAATTAATTCATTTTTGTTTAGTGGGATGGGTCCATTTCTACACTGTGTGAATGAGAACAGAATATGACTTTGGAAAATATAATTTTTTCACAGAAATTCCCCTCTGTTGAAATCATTAAGAACAATGATTATTTTAAAGCTTCTGTATTTAACTCATTTAATTATTCTTCTCCAGACCTATATGTGAAGCTGTATGTTGTCAATATCTCTACCCAAAAGAGAGTAATTAAGAAGAAAACCAGGGTATGCAGGCATGACCGAGAGCCTTCGTTCAATGAAACATTTAGATTTAGCTTGAGTCCTGCTGGGCATTCTCTTCAGGTAATTCTGCATTTTATTAAATCCTAATTTTGGATGTTGTCTGGGCTGTCCTGTGGGCATTTGAGCTCAATCTTCTACCCCAGTTGTTTGAAAAGAGAAAACTACAAAGAAAGTAACTCAGTTATATAATAATGGAAATATCGGGCTAGAGGAGATATTAAAAGATGGATTACTCCATCACACCACACTGAGGAAGGGTATTTATAGATCAGGCCTGAAAATTTTAGGCTTGATCTGTTCTTAAAAACCCCCAGAGAAGAGAGTTATACATGCCTTCCAAGAATAATTTTCTATGTATTTAGAAAGTTTAGTGGAATATCAAAATTAAATATGTCATAGTTTTAAATTAAGCTCACTTATCCTTAAGTATCCTCACAAAGTACAGAGGAAAACTGATTTTCCTTCTTTTTCATTTTTAAAAAAATAGGGTTTACATTGAAAGACTTATCTCTCTCTGCTGATCCAGGCTAAGTCAACCAAATTTCTGTGATATGTCCTTTTGCCTAAATGCCTAATCATTTTATCATTCCCTCAATTTCTCCAACTTCTTTAAAAGTTGTACCTAGAATTTGACACAATAGTCATAATCTCAGATGCTGAGAATTAGTGATTGTGCAAAGCCAGATATTCTCTGGTACGTTTGTAATGGAGTTGACTTTTTGTCAGTCTGTGACACATCAAATGATGCATGAAACTGGTTCAGGAATAGTCCCTCTACTGTGTTTTAGCTGCTTAGACGGATTTGGTCATGTGATCAGACTTGCTTTTTTTTTCAGACAGGTTGGATTCAATTTGTCTACCTGTTATTTTCACATTAGGAGATAACAAGTATAAGCCAGTATGTATTCAGGCTTCCTCCAGTCAGTGGAGAGGGATAAGCAATTCAAGGGGTATCTTCATGCCAGCCTTTAAAGCCAGTGGAAGGCATTGTTGGGCAGATCAGCATCCAGTTAAGGAATCTTTAAATCTGTCAGACCAACCTGAATAACAGCTACATTGTGGAGACTAAAGTTAGTCAGGATTATCTGGGTGCCTGTTATTGCTTGTATCGCTAGCATTACAGTCAAAATGGATGTTACTTACAAAACAAGACCCCCAAAATAGATACTGTTTTTCCTGTGTTAAGATGTCATAACATCTTGTTGTTTCAATAGACTAAATACAAGACTATTTAAGAATTGACATTTTCTGGGAAAAGCCAAAATGATCAATAAAGTCTTGCTAAAGTTTAAGAGCTCCCATAAAATATTTGCATGCAGTGGTGGTTTGAAAAGGAAACCATACAGGGTAGACCAGCAAAGAAGAATTCACAGAGTCCTATGGAAAAATAATCCATTTAAGGAGGGACATAGCAAGTGGCATATCCATAAAGTCAGTTAGCCTGAGACTTGACAACATTTCCTCTGGAAATCTGTGATATAAAGACAAGAGGAGACTGAGGGGAGACCTCGTTGTGTTCTACAGCATGTTCCTGAGGGCAAACAGGAGGGCAGGCACTGATCTGTTCACTGCTGTCAGCAATGACAGGACTCAAGGGAGCAGCCTGAAGCAGAGTCAGGGAGGTTCAGGTTGTACATCAGGAGAAAGGTTTTTACTCAGAGGATGGTTGGGCACTGGAACAGATTCCCCTGGGAAGTAGTCACGACACGAAGTCTGACAGTTCAAAAAACATTTAGAAAACACTCTAAGGCACATGGTGTGATTCTTGGTGTACCCTGCACAGGAATTTGAGTCAATGATCCTGATTGATGTCTTTAACTCTGCATATTCTCCAATTCTATGATTCTATGATATATGCTGATGCTGCACACCAGAGCCAAGAAAGAGAATGAAGGTCATAAAAGTATCCTGTAAAAGTATCAAGGAACAAGTTTAAAAAAAAAAGTATTTCTGCTTCATGAAAATTGCAGTTTGAGCTGTAAAATGTATTGTTTTTATGTATTGTGAGTGCTAAATATTTTTACAGAAAAAGTAATTGGACAAAATGATAGGAGAAATTTACAGATGAAAGACATCAAATTCTGTTAAATACAATTTTACTTCCTGTGCGTCATGAAGTCAATGGTCCACAGACATTAGTAGGTATTTTCAGAGAGTATAACTACTTAATTGCTCTGTTCTTATATTCTGCCTTATACACTGCCCTCTGCACTTTTGGAAACAAAATATTTCTCTGGAGATAGCTTTAATCTGACTCAGTGCATCTGTTTTTATGTGTTCTTCAAGCTCAACTGTGGATTTTTTCCTATGTCAAAGCATGAACCTGGAAGATTTGAATGCTGAATTTGAGTGATGAACATCTAGGACCAAAGAGATGGACAAAGAGATTTAGGGGAGAGGGAAATGAAACAAACCCAGAATTTATAGAATAAAAATGGAACTGGAAAATGATGGGAGAAAATAATATCAGAGAGAGGGAGTAAGATGAGATCAAACATGATAAAAATAAAAGGTACAATGTAAAGAGCTATGTGAACCAACCAGAGGCAGAAATTAAGATAATGGGCTGCAGTCTAAGAATCAGCAGCAAGAGCTGAATATAAAAACAGGACCATGGGCTGTTGAGAGAAAAAAAAAAAGAAAAAAGAAACAAACAAACAAACAAACAAAAAAATAACAAAAAACCCTGAACAAAAAACCCTCACAAAACAAAACAAAAAACAACCCAAAAACCCCCCAAAACAACCAAAATTAAGAAAAGTTTGAATTGTTTGGTACAGAGTATTGGGAATAAATAAGAAACAAAACCCCTGGGGCTTAGAAACTAAGGATAACAAAACTAATTTAAGGTCTGGAACACAGATGAAGCAAGGGTGAGAGACATACAAGCTAAAGAAGATAGATCCTAGGGTTCCATCTGGGAGGAGAAGGGGGAAAGACAGAACTAACGAAAAATTAGATAATTTTTTTTTTTTCTGTCCCAAAACTGTTGATTGTCTCAGGATGAAAACATTCTGTGGAAAACATTTTGACAGTTTTCAGGCATGCACTTTCCTCAGCCCCTGGCAGCTTTTTCCTCTTGTCTCTGATTTCCCTGTTCCTTGGCAACTCACCTGAGACCCTTCTGGAAAGCACTAAGGTTCTGGCTCCTGGCTTACTGCAATTTGAAGTACAAAATGTCCTATGCGAGGCTAATCAGAAAAACCCAGAAGAACAAATTTCACAGATGTTCTGGTTTGGCTTTCCAGCTTCTGGGCAGTCCATTCTTCAGAAAACACTGAAATTAGGGACCTAAAAAGCCATCAGCAGAGGAGGCAGGCTGCCTATTTTCCCCAAGGACATTTTTTCTGATGAAAGGAGTTTCCTATTAGCTCAGTGCCTAAGAGTTTTCCCTTCTCAAACCCGTTGACTAGTAGCCATCACATATCTAAACTGTCCAGGTTGGCAATTGATATCAAAACTGGACAAGGAGGTAGGAAGCCTATTTAGGAAAACATTTGCAAGTTTCTTCCCTTTTTAAATTTATTTTAAATTTTATTTGCAATGTTTGCATTTTTTATGTTGCTTTCAAATCCAAATGGAAAATTTTCAAAAATGCTGCCATTCATGGTTGCAGGAAATTCTAGTTCTTCTACAGATCTGTTACATTTCTACCGCCATGTGGTTTCAGCAGAGTACAAAACTGTTGTGTTCTGTCATTTTTCTTCGAGCATAGATCTTTGAAAACAAAGAACAAAATGCCCTTTTTTCTCTCCTGCTGGTTCATGGAGAGTGACAGCCTTCTCCCATTATCAGTTACTACTCTTGCTTGTTGCTTGTTGAGGTAACTGTGACTATTACAAACCTGCTGCTAATCCTGCCATGGAAATGCAAACCTTCATGACTTCTTTCTCTTTTTGAAAAACTTGTAAGTTAAAAAAAACACCCCACATTGTTTATTCAGTTTATTCAGTTACTTAAAAATTAAGAAACGCTAATTTTTTTCTGAATGTGTAACTATAACTCATGCCATGAATTATACATATTATCAAATGCATTTTCTTAGAAACAAGTATAGATCCACAAGATGAGACAATTCTTTCAGAGAAGTGTATTGTTCGCATGGCACAAGCCTCCTTAGCTGGGAAATACGTGGTTGGATAATATTTCAAGGAGATCCTTGCACACCCAGTCTGCATCAGAATTCCAGAGACTTGACAAGAGCTGCTGCTTCGCTTGCACAAAGATTTATTCTTGTAACATAAACTTGACCTTATGCTCATCTTTGGTAACCAGCAGGTGAACAAATTGCTCGTTAACATTCAAGATTGTCATCTTCTAATTGGTATGTCTCATGATAAGGAAGTAGAAGCAGAAGATGCAATTTTCACAGGGCTTTCTGTGAATGGAAAGGTGACTCTATATAAAAAGTGATGATCAATGTTTCTTTTTCTCTGTTCAGAATATTTGAGCTCAACATTCCTGAATCTTTCATGTTTTGCTAGTTGTATGTGACTGTGCACATTGATGATGATGATGATGATGATTATCATTACTATTTTCACAGATACTGCTTGTCTCCAATGGAGGGAAGTTTATGAAAAAGACACTGATTGGGGAAGCTTATATCTGGCTTGACAAAGTGGATCTAAGGAAAAGAATAGTAAACTGGCACAAACTGTTGGTCAGCTCCACACAAACACACTGAGCAGAGCTGTCTGCATAGGGCACAAAACATGCAGAGTCTGCTCTAAACAGCATCACTTCAAGAATATAGTTTGATATCATTGTGTTTAGCTAGTCTTTCAGAATACAAAGTAGAAAGGAGCAGCCTCTGGGCTACAAAGCACACTTAAATGAGGGCTAGTACACTTATTTTTGCTGCAGAACACAGCAAAAGGAGAAGAAAATCTGGGCCCAGAAGTTAAAGTGAGGCTGTTTGAAACGAAGACTGATGCGAGGGCTCACATTGTTGGACTCTGTGAAGAGAGTAACCGTGCAGGCAATGATGGAGGCTGGGGGCAGGTGCTGACACGAGCTCGGCTGCAGCTGCAGGTGGTGTGATGGGAAGCACAGCCTGGATTCTGTGCAAATAGAAGGAGATCATTTTATGCAAAAGCACCTAGGGTGACTGACTTTGCAAATCTCACTTATTAAAAGTGCAAAACTTGCTCCTCTGCACCTTAGGATCTCTGATAATTTGTTTTAGTGAGATTATACCACTTGATGCAAACTGCAAGGCATTTGCAAAAGTGATAATGTTATTTTACATTACTTTTTTCCTTCTTTCTTTTTCGTTCAAAAACTATGCTGTGGAGAATCAGATCTGATTGTTTCATTTGTTTCTGTGTGTTAACAATGGATATAAACCACTCTCCTAGAATGTGATGAATAAAATTATATAAATTGTCTATAACTTGGGATGTGGTTTTAAAGAGAAAGGACAGGTTTTAAACCACACTACGTCAGAAAGATAAAATGCTCTTTCAATGTCAGTGACACTGTATTTCACCCCACCCTTTGAGTCAGAAGGCCTAAATCAGTTTGAGATTAAAGAGACTTAAGCACTAGGACTAATACAGTTATTCCAAATAGTCCTCATGTTTTTCAGCAACCAGTCTTGTTCTGAAACTGTAGAGTGACAACGAATTCTAGGCTATTTTGTGGGCACTTTGTACCAGGCCACCAGTGACCCTCTCAATGCAGGGCTCTGTATCAACACTAGTGACACACTTGGAATCCAAGGAGAAGGGACAGCAGGGCAGTTCCTGACTGGATGCTCCTGCATTAGAATGAAGAATATCCTCTTGCTATCTCAGGTGAACGTCTGAGTATAATCCACTCAATAGCATGGCTTCTCAGATAGGAAAGAAGTAAATAAGAAGGTAATTGCAACTTTTATGTCTGTGTCAGCACCTCCAAGCATAAAGTCCCTCTTTCAGGGGTTTGAAGCCAAGCAGTTAGCTCACTTGGGAAGAAACTACTGCCTGGCATGGCTTAGGCTGGTTGCTGTATTTTCCCTTGTACCATGTTTGAAGAAAGGAGAGCTTTTTCTCCCATTCCTAAAAGTATAACACATTCATTAAAACCCAAGAATCAATGGTATTAACTCCCATGTTACTCAGAAGTAATTTAATATTTCACAGTTTCAAGAAAAAGTAGTTTCCCTGGAAATATGATCTCATGACCTTTGCATACTTAAAAAGAAAATGACCAAATTTCTTTATGTCAGACATTTATTTTTCTGACCCAGAAAAGACTTTCCAATTTTCATTATGTTATTTGATGAACATTGTCTTATATTTTCTGAATAAATGCAGTATACTTCCACAGGTTGTGCAAGACCAACTGAAAATATTCTTCTGGAAAATATTAAGCTTAAAAAAAAAAGGAAAAATAAAGCTTAGGTTATTAAGCAACTGGATTGACGGTGAAAAAGCTACACCATTTAATCTGGTGACACTTCCCACATACAATTTTTGGTTTATGTTTATCAACTTAAAATATCAGCATGGAACAGGAATATGAGAAGAAACACAAAAATGGTATTAATGCTACACACACCAAGGAAACTCCTGTTGTTCATAGCCTGCTGGTAGCCTGCTTAACTTGCAAGCAGAGCAATCTTACCAAAATCTTATAAGCTATCTTAAAAACACAACATTACTGACAGTGGAAGTAGGATGTGTGCTTTAATGTTGAATTTTATGCTTTCACCAGTATATGTATACCCTACCTCTCATATATTTTAAGAACAGTCCTCTGGAGTTATTGTAAAAACTCTATGTTTTGATGTTGTATATGTTTTTATAAGAAAATACTTCAAAGAAAAAAATCCCCTACTGAAACAAAAAATCCTATGTGGATACATTTGACATATGTGTTGGTCTCTTGGTGGATTATCTTGCATTCCTGATGACTATACGTGTTTGTACTTTGAAAAAGGACCTGCAAAAAAAAAAAAAATTTGTGTGAAGTGCAAGGCATGAGGTGTGCAATTTTGTGCAAACTGCTGGTGATTGTGTTCTTGCTACGATTTGCTCCAAAGGCAGCAAGTCACACTGGTAGTTGCTATGGAGATTTCTGAGAGGAAGGAGCAGTCTCTGGCTGCCTTACTGGCAGCCTGTAACCATCATCTGTAATTGAGAAAGAGGACAGGCGTGCTTTGCTCTCACACACAAATGTGGCTGAGATTTTATTGAATCCTTCTGTTGAGTGGTAGGGAACAGCTGCCTTTGAGACTAATCAGCTGTCGACAACTGGTTTAATTCAAGCATCTTTGGTTCTCTGAACAACACACAAAATGTTTGTGCATGTAGAAATGGCAGTTTTGGATTCCTGTCATGAAACACAGAGAGCAGAGGTTGTGAGGAACGTGGCACTGCCTTGGCCAGCTGCAGCAAGGATGGGGCTCCTTGGGTATCACACACTCGGCGTTCCAAGGCAGCATCATCCAGAGCTCAGAGAATGCCACCAAAGTGTGCCAAGTTCCTTTTTTAAACCAAATTTCTAGGTTGCTCTGAAATCACTCTATGCAACACAGATTCATGTTTGAATGCATAGGTTTTTTTTGTTTGTTTGTTTTATGGATGAAGTCAGGAAAAACTCTCGTGACAATTTTTTTTATAAAACAGTCAAACAAGTACTATTAGTATTTTTTACCGTTTTTGTATAAATCTCAAGTTTTTTTTTTCCTTTTCTCTCATTAATTTTTGTTTCTTTTATCTGACCAAATGTGCTCAGACGTGGCAAAAGCTTTTATCATTTCTGAGTGATTGATTATTAATGAGTTCACACATTTCTATGATTGCTTTGAAGATACATATTGCAGGGAGGCAATATCAGAGGCATTTTAACTCTTTAAATTCATAAATCTGCTGAGACCACAGAAATTGAATCTGCTTCTTAGTTCAAGCCTTGTAGAGTGGAAACAAGCTGAAAAATGAGCAAAAGCACAGTGTATGTGTTTACAAATGACAGGGATTTATAACATTATCATTGTTATTAGTATACATAAAATGAGCAGCAAGCAACCATTTTTTTTTCCAGTTTAAAAGCAGACATGAGAGTTTCTGTGATGAATGTTAAGCTAGTTCTTTATCATTACACTTTAAAGGGATAGTATCCAGGGAAAATGAGTGCTGCTTCTTTATTAGTACCCACAGTTTTACATTACATGGATCCCATATGGAAGAAACAAAAACCAATTTAAGTCAGTAACAACCAATCTGCTGTCTTGAACTGGCTTTAAGTTAAGACCTAGGAAATATTTCAGTTCTTTTGCTGGATGCTGGATGTTTGCATGGCTACGTTGTGGGATATGGTAGCTGGTAACCAGCTGATATTGATTCATACTTACAGAATGATGATGAAGAAAAAGAATACATCTATTATATTGTAAGCTAGTGTGAGCCCAATAGAGATTATTTAATTAGGATTTAGTTTCATGAAGATATCATAAAGATGTTAATAGTATTTTTTTAAATTATCATTTGAATCATAACTGACACTATTTTTAACTAGTTTATTTTCATTGCTACGATGTTGAATGTCCCAGATTCATTATTTGAGTATATATCTAGATATGTACATACCTATGTGAATAGCAAAGAAAATTTGTGCGAGTGTAACTTATAAAGGTAATTAAACAGAGAGAAAATTTAGCATAAATATCCACCTACATTATATTTAAATACTAGTCCTACATGCCCTGTGAATTTTCAGTACACCTGGCATGTAGGATAAATTGCTCTTTATAAATACATATTGCCTTTAGAAGGAAAATAGGAAGAATAGGTGAAACCGGATACTCTCTCTTTAAACCATAAGAAACATTTTAATGTTTTCTATATGTTCTGTTTTATTCTTTTGAAAAAAAATGATAAGCAAATATATTGATGAGCTCAAAAGTTATAACATATATAGATAGTCATAATTAAAGCTACATGATTTGACAAGAGTCAATTTCTTAATTTGTTACCCTGTAAATAAATATACATTTTTGTAAAACAAACTGAGTTTAAATTATTAATCCCATTTGACATCCAAGCATGTGAGTGTGTCCTTATTTGATTGTATCTTATAGATGTTCAGTGATGTGCTCAGGTGCTCAACAACGGCTGACTAACGTGTGTGCTGTCATGCTACAGACAACATGTACAGCAGACACAATGTTTAAAAAAATCCAAAAAACACCAAAAAACCCTGCAAAAACAACAAAAAAAGAAGAATAGTCCTTGGGCAAATGTAATGTTTCCACAGTGAATGTTGCATGCATAGGTGGTGGTTTGTTGTTATTCATTTCGTCTTGAATTCCTTTTAATTTTCATTTTGCTTCCAGAATCATCAGGAAAAATGAAAACAAAACAGACTTGTTCTAAAAGTTGTAAAAACTGAAACAAAAGCAGTATGAGATTGTATAAAAATGCTTGTAAATCTGTCCCAGTTTTCACTTTATGTATAAATCCATGCCATGGTTTTGTGATGGTATACAGGATGTATCTTGAGAACTTATGCAAATTGTGCTCTATAAAGGCTGTTATCCCAGTCTGACAAATAAATATTTAAAATATCTGGTTTGGTTCTTTTCTCCTAATTAACATGAAAACTTATTTTACTGGTTAATATTTCCCATTTTTTGACCATTGTGGATTAAGATGCTGCTGTGCATACTGCCTGTACTCTACTGTCATATTTCTGCATTAGCAGACCTCCCAGCTTAAAACTCATTTTCCACACTTCATTCTGAAATAAAGAATGGTTCATTCATCAGGACTTCCTTCCAAACAAGTCAGAACCAGAATCACATTCAGCTTGTTGATATCATCATACAGTTTCATCTCTGGCATCCTATATAGGCAACAAATATATGTGCATACATCAGCACAGTTTAGGAATATCCAGGGGTTTGTCTCCTCAATGTGAATAAAAGGTGAATTAAAAATGTAGCCTAACTCTGTATCCTTGTAAGCTCATGATGGAGACATAATAAGAAAGCATCTGATAAATCCTGGAAGTAATTTCTCTGGCTCTTTTCTCCAGCAGAAAGAAGGTTTCCAGGAGCAATATATTTTAGACTTTATTATAAACAAGAAATCATTTTCTTTAAGCAATCATTTTTTCAGTACCAAATTTTACCTGATTAGTATAACATCTCTGATGTTTTCCCATTGAGACTGTATTTTTGAGCCATGTCTAGATCTATATTCACTATATTTGCATAGTTTCCCTATTTGATACAAATAATTTAAAAAACCCAAACATGGTCCCAAGGGAAATAAATTGTTTTAGTCTGGCACCTGAACATATAGACTGGAATTTTTTTTTTTCTGTGAGTTTCTTTTCCTCAAAAAATAATGTAATGAGCAATAGGCAACAGCTTTGAGGATGCCTCAAGAGCAGAGATGGCCTTTTTCACCTCAGCCGATCTGCTACAGCACTGACACTGGCTGACTTCTATTAATGCCCCTCAGGAAAGAAACTTGACTTCCCAGTGCCTGTCTCAATCTCTAAGGTATCAGTTCAAGGTACTTTGGGTACCTCTGTCTGAGAAAATAGTTATGACTGCAGCTTTACCCCACACTCAGCCCAAATTCTTGTCATCCTCTTTTATTTTGGTGAGGAAGCTCGTGCTCAGCATACTGGCCCTCTGGAAATGGTTAGAAAGCATTTCTGAAGTGTTAAGGGAGAGAGAGCTGACTGGAATTATCTGCTGTGGAAGTTGTAGGTTTATCTGAATCTAGCTCCAGGAAACTAGTTTACAGATAGAAAATCCCAGTGTCCCTTCACAGACACAGAAAGAATGATTAAATAATATGCTTATTTTTAAATAATTAAAAATAGTTAACAAAAATATGTATTTATTTACTCAGAGAACTCAGCAAAGTGCAAAGTATGTATGAGCTATTATTTCCTCATATTGCTTTTTGTGGGGTTTAACTTAGAAGTTATGGTGTGAAACTGGGAATTGAGAAATTCATGGAATGTTTTTTAAAATAGGCTGGACTTAAAATTCATAGACAGAGAAGTTATAGAAAACCATACATAGATTAGCATTCTGGCTATGGGGACAAGTCTCTTTGGAACTCCAGTGAGAATATCTTCAACATATATCTTCAGCTTTATTCTTTTCACAGGATCATGGAATCATAGAATAATTTGATCGCTGGAAAAATCACTGGAAGAGACCTTTCAAGGTCCTGCAGGACAGATGCATGAGCAAGGACATCTTTGACTACACAAGGTTGCTCAGAGCCCCATTCAATCTGACCTTCAGTATTTCCAGCAATGGGGCATCTAGCATCTCTCTGGGCTAACTGTTCTAGTATGTCATCCCCCTTATTGCAAAAAAGGATCTATCTTGCTGTGTCCTTCAGATTTTCATTTAATGTGTCAGGATCTTTGGGTGATACAATAGCAGATAAGATTTTAGGCACAGGTGAAAAAGCAAAATATAATCTTTTTGTCAGCACAGACTGTCAAATATGAGAAAGTTCTTGGTATTTGCAGTTCAGCAGCCACAACTAAGATAAAGATAGGAGACACTGACAGCATATTGGGAGCTGGGATCAATACAATGTTGGTAGGGTCCTTGCTATCTAGAGGAGCCTTGACAGTCAGGAGAAGTGAGCTGATGGGAAACTCATGCAGTCCAAAAAGGCAGGTATGAAGTCCTACTTCTGAGATAAAATCATCTGATGTAGCTGGCTGGGGCCAGCTGTGTGCCAAAACACAGTGAAGGGCTTCAGTGGGGCAAAGGCATGGAGATCCAGGCTGCTGCACAGCCCTGCATCATCTCTGCTGCAAAGGAGCCTTTAAGCCAAAAGTAAACAGATAGCAGAACAGCCAGCTACAAGTGGGATGAAAAAGTCAAGCAGACAAAGAAGAGCTGCAACATTGTGCTGAAAGTGTAATGGAACTAGTGCAGGGCTGAAAACTCCTATAGTCCTCTTTTTATAAGAGAAGGTGAAATATTTAAGCAATGTCACAATGATAAACCTACTGGAAGTTCTCCAAAACTTTTTAAAAGTGGTCTTTTCACTGTGTTGTGATTCTAACTGCTCTCATACATAGAAAGTCTTTGATTAATTTATTCCTTATTATTAACAAATATTCCAATCCATTATTAAATTAATTTTTGAGATTATTGTATGACCATATACTTCATGAAAACCACTATTCATTTTGTTTAATAATTCAGATCTCCAGTTAATCATGAAAACATGAAAAATTCTATTAAATTGAGGGTTTAAGGACTTTGCAGATTATTTTAGGCATTCTCTGCAAATGCTACATGGAGGAGCTCTAATGTCTTGTATACACAATTTCCTTTTCCATATCTAACTTAAATTAATTTTTCTTGACTGGAATTTTAAAATATAGAGGAATTAAAATGTTATACTTTTATACTTTTTTTATGGTGATGGACAGAGGCCATTTGAAAATAAATGCTGATGATGCGAAGAAATTTCTGTATCTTTATGATAATACAAGGGAAAATCTGATTTCTCAGAAAGTTCCGTTTAACCAATTTTCAAGAGCAATAAATATTTTTATAAAAATTCACCATCTATTTCATCAACTCAATCTACAGATAGGGAAATGCTATTCCTTTTTTTTAAAGGTGAAGAGCTGAAGCACAAGAAAGTTACAAGCCTCTTTACAAAGGTTTTCAAGTTACCGTGACTTCTCATCTCTCCTTTGTAAATTATAGGCCTTATTCAGTCTCTTCCTCTAAGAGGAAATCAAATAAAAGAAAATCACATTTCAATTCTGTGTTCTGAAAAACAAATTAATAAAACCTGGAATAATTTTGTATATTTAAAGAGAGGAGGTCGGAACAGAAGCTACAACTAAAAAGCATTAAGCAGTTGTTTTGACAGCAAACATCTGGAGCTTTAATGTTGTTTCTGAAGCAAATTTTGGCTGAAAACATTTGGGCAACTGCTCAGAGCCGCTTGCAATCTCTGCTCTAGTTCCCTATTGTAATACCAGGGTCATTTTTATCTATGGCTTAGAGAATTCAGAGACTTTGCAACCTGGAGGCACTTCATTCTTGTCTCATCCTAGGCATTCAGAAGATGTAATTCGGAAAAATTGCATTCTTGAAAGCTAAAACTCACTTTGTTAGCACTATATTCTTTTCAATCTCATCTAGCTTGACTTCAGGGCACAGTAGAATTTGGTATTGTTGTCTTCTTCTCATTATTGTATTATAAAAAAAAGGATCCAGGCATGCAAACTTTTCAACAGCTCTCTCTCTCCACCAAAGTTCACTTGATGTCATCGTTATTCAGCTAATTTTGGAGGTTTCTGCTCTGTTGCTCAACAGAATTTTTTCTTTCTAGGTGTGGTGTGTATCACACAGAAGGGATCCCCTCACCTAGTTCACTCTGTGCCTTTCACAAGCATATAATGATGGTTCTTCAGCTCCTTGGATTAACCCTATATTCAACCACAGAAGAGCAGCACAGCCTTAGTGGCCTGCATTGTAGGCATTTAAATTTAGGTAAAATAAGTAAGTCTTAACTATCATCACAAAATTTCAAGCCAAGGAGCTGGCAGTGTTAGTAGCAATAACAGTGCCTGGTAAGAACATAAGTGATGTGGTTTAATGTGAGTAGATCCTGTACATGGTTTGAAATCCCTTGTTCATCTAATCAATACTCTATGATGTTGCTTTAGGAAAAAAAACCCAGAGCTACAGACTGACTTTGCTTATCACCACTCACAAAAAAAAGGATTGATGTGAGCTATTCAGGGCATTTGGGTGACATCTAAAGTTATCTGAAATTAATCTCTTTTTGTTGTTTCCCGAAAGGCCAGACTTTCTCTGATAAGCAATTCTATGGGTTGGCAATAATTCTTAGCACATTTCAAGCCACCTAGTAGAGTAAAAAGGCATAAGACATGTACACTCTAAGTAGCTTAGTAGTGTACACTCTAATACCTCAGAAACACACACAAAAAAACTCAATACCTCAGAAACACACACAAAAAAACTCAAAACCAAACAATCAATTTCTTTTTACATTCTTATCAGATACCGTGTAAAAATACATTTTTAAATGACTGAATGTTTCTAGTCCTGGAATCAGTTTTCCCAGAAAGAATAATATTGCTGAATTATTTTCCTCTAAAACATAGGTACTATATGCATGCCAAGAAACCTGGCTTGAGTCCCTGAAAGGGCAGTGTCTGGTGATGTGGATCACAGCCACGTTTGCATATGGATTTACATAAGAATAACAAAGCAAGTCTGTGCTTTCCTAATGATGTCTTAGAGGGGAGAAAAGTAGCCTGTAAACATTAAAACTTAGTGAAATCAATAAGCAGGCTTCAAAATTACATAAGATTTTCCTGAGTAAAATCTAGTATTTGATGGAAGAGCTCTTTTATCATTCCTACCACAATGTTTATTAAGATCTTTAAGTTCAACACAATTTTACAGACTATGTATGATGGTTTACAGCCATGAGGCTCCTCAGAAGTGTCAGTGAGGGTGAAATTAGGTTTATCATTATCATTAAACTTATTTTATACATCTTGGTAAATATTTGAGGGCATATTAAATCAATGTGCCCACATAGAACTCCAAAAGGCAGTATTAATCATTATAATAAGCTCTCAAAGGCAAGGCTTAATCACATAATATAATCAGATTAATAATGAAGCAGTTCTTAGTATATAGGTCAACATAAGAGTCAAGAGAAATATAAAAAAATCTTTGATTATAGCGTTAATGAAGGAGCCATGTAACAATATCATAAAATCTGATGCCCGTGGGAAAAATAATTCCTCATATCCCTTCATTACCTTGAAAAATTTTATGGACACATCTTTGTGTATGTTCCAGATAGAAGGAATAGTCTCTGTAAAACATGGGGGGTTTTTGTTTGGGTTTTTTTTTGTTTTTGTTTTTGTTTTGTTTTGTTTTTTTTGTTTTTGTTTTCTTTTGTTTTGTAGGGGGTTTTTTGATTCTTTTGGTTTTTTTGGTTTTTTTGCAATAGTGCTTAGAATTTGGGAAAAGAACATCAAGAGTTGAAAGGTTCAAACTGATGCTTTCAGCTTTAATATCACCGACAGATGCAAATGCAGCAAGTGAAAATAATCACCAGTATTTTCTATTTTTCTGAGGCTCCTAAAAACCCTCCTGCTGTAGCCACGTCAAGAAACAATAACAAGCAGTAGAATTTTAACAGTGCTGTCTGACTTCCTTTAAGGTCTGATGTGTCCAAGTTTGCTCCAATTCAGCACCGTGCTGTCACCTTACTGCGTGGGGAGGTTGAAGAAGAAAACACACACACACACGCACACACACATGCCCACACACCTGCTTAAAATTCTGATATCCTTAACCCAGTTACATAGTAAAAACACATTGGAGATGACTGCTGAGTTACAGCAGCAAAATACTGGGAATGGCAAATAAAAGAGAAACTGTTGTTCTCTACCTGAGGAGAAAAAGGAAGAGGAGGAGGAGGAGGAGGAGGAGGAGGAGGAGGAGGAGGAAGACCTGCTGCACATACCCAACAGTACTGCCCAGAGGCAGCATTCTTAACCAGAGAAACAGGAGTGGAGTGATCCTGCTCCCCCTCCTCTTCTTCTGCTTTCTGTTCCTGCAGGAGCTGTGGCTGTCCTTTGTGGCTTCTTGTTATCCCCTTTGTGCTTTCCTGCTTTATGGGGGGCTTTACACACGTTTGGTTTTGTCTCAGCAGTGTCTGAGCCAAGTTCTGTTCAGCTCTCAGAGCTGCATCACTGATGCCTTCCTTGGGTACTTTAGTGAGCAGCAGTACAGCAGACAGGATTTGGATTCATGCCCTTACGACCCCTGGTGTCATACTACCTTGCACTCTTGAGGCCTCTGCTTATAGACAGGGAAAAAAGACAAGTAGCAGTGATTTGTTTTCCTTGGAATAAATCTAGTCAGTAATTACAAGTCTCTAGTGGATTCAGGCCATTTTCCAGTTGCACAAAAATTCAGTCTTTATTTTAATGACTGTAATACACATTATGTCTACAAGCATTCAAGAAAGAATCTTAGAGCCCAACAAGGTTCTGGGCAGTTGAATAAAAAGAGCTATAAAATAAGAATTTATTTTAAAACCTTGAAAAAATTGTGGCATGTTTTCAAATTCAAAAGAAAGAGAACCTCACCTTTTTTTTTTTTTTTTTCTTCTCTATCTCTTATCAAATCACAGTTCCTACATTTTAAAGCTTAAGGCAATAAATTCCAGGCTGGAGGGAGGCAGCTTATCTTTTTCAAGAGTAAAAGTTAAAAATCTTTTGCTGGTCTTAGACACCTACAGTGGACTGAAAAAGAGAAGTTGGTATTGTCATGCATGGGACAGCTAGGCACTCATCTGAAGTATGAAAGGCCATGGTTCATTCATCTCTTTCCTACCTGCTTCCCATGAAAGTCTGAGAAATAGGATTTTCTTATTTTCTTCTTTGGTGACTTCAGCAGGCCCTTACCCTGCTCTGCCCTGTGCCCCAGTAGTCTGGTCTGGCCTCCTGCAGGGCTCAGGGTGGGCACAGTGCTTTATACATGGGCTAGGCAAGAAACCAGTGGTTTTGAATGCCTTTCTGGGAACTGGAGCACTGCTGAGTCTGAGATTCTTTACATCCCTACAGCAAAAACCTGACTCACTAGAGTGGTGTTTTCCAGACATTCCATTTTAAATTATTACTCTTTAAAGTTAAATGTGTTTAAAGAGGTTGTTGTCAACCACGCTTCACAGAGTCCTGCTCAGCATGTAACATGTAGAGCCTGTCCACCAAGCCTCCAAGCCTGATGATTAAAGACAGAACCAAGAAGAGTGGCTGGAGTGCCTTGGTTGAATTAACCCAATGGGGCAGTGCCCATATGGCAGCTCCTCCCACCACCAGGACCAGCCACAAAGCAACAGCACCTATCTCAAACCTCTCATGCCAGCAATGCTCAAAAACATTGCTCAAAATCCAGAGTAGCTAAGCAAATAATGTCTCATAACTTGGCAAATTTGGTTTGTCAGAATTGAATATTACCTGTTACTGTAAGCAATTTTAAATATTTTTGAAGAATTTACTATTTCACAACTTTATAGATGACAGTAAAAGTAAGCAAGCATATGGAAAGTTCAGGTTTTGTGCAGAAGTTGCTGATATAGTTCTGTGTTAACCTGTACAATAATGATAACTATATCAGCTAGTTTTACTTGAAAAAAAATGGTATTAATTATTTCTGAGGTTCCCATGTGTTCTGCATTCTAATATTAATTTTTAATCATAGTCTTGGGTCTGTGATCCATTTCTAGTATCAAATACAGTTCAGCCAGTCTTTGAAAACATTGATTCAAACTTCAAAAGAATATGAAGAATGCTGACTAGGAAAGAGTGCAGAGATATAAGCATAAGGAATAAACAAGTGAGTAAATTCTCTGAGGAAGAAAACCCAGAGGTTTACCCAGGGGTAAATCTGGAGCATTCGTCGCAACTATGTACTACCATTTTTATTTAGGAAATATCAGTTGAAGGTGAGGACAATAAGATTATCTTTTAAATATATAAGCATGGTGATAAATTTAGGGGAAAAAAGTATAGGATTTTTTTTCCAAAATTATAAACTAAAAATAAACATTAATAACCATTTTATGGTAAATTTCTTTGTGTAGACACTTCTATTAATTTACACATATTTAAAATATTAATAACAGTGATGTGAGTACGTGGGATAAAGCAGTTAAATAATTTTATATGTTATTTTAAAATAAGTTGTAAGATGCAGTAATCTTTTACTACAATTTGTGAAATTCAGAAGTCCTAACCCTAAGTTTCATATCAGATGTTTTCTCCTGGCGATTAGAGGTTGTGGATTTTAAATTCAGCAGCAGATGGCAGCAGTGCCATCAGCATGGCTCTCAGGTTTCCCCACCCAGCATTCAGAGGAGAGAGAGCAAGTTTTAGAATTTGCAGGGGACTTCAGAGGGAGAAGCTGCCCTAATTAGTATGAACCTTAATTCTAGAGCAAAGAATTAAACAGGTGTATAAAAACTCATTTTTTCATAATATAAAATGTTATGTGGAAACACATCTTTACAAATGTTCTCTTAGCTGTGTCAGTGCTGAGGAAATGTTGGGTTTAGAAAGTAACAAAGTCTGTGAGTGGATCGAATCCTCTAAAAATTACTTTTTCCCTTAAATGTCTTCTCTTTAAAATAAGCTGGAAATTCATTTGACCAAGAATTTTGAGGCAAGGACTTAACATAAATAGGATGTTATCAATACACAAGTTTCTTCAATGTATTTCTGAGGTCGTTTGTTAGTATATAATATTCTTTATACAAACTTGACATGTTGTTGACAGCCCAAGATTTTCAGCAGTGATGTTATAAATTTCGAGACCTATGGAGTGTGCAGGGCTCTCTTTTTGAAATCCTAAGCCAAAAATAATTTTTAAAACCTAACCAGGATTCCTACTGAACTGCAACTGATACTTTTTGATTCTTTTTCTTAATGAATAATTTGCACATAAAGGGTTATTTTTGGAAGAACTGAATGAGGCTTTAGAAATAATGGGAAAAGGTACCTTTGAAAAATTACCATTACATTAACTGCTTGCTAATGCTTTCATAGTCTAGTCAAATGAAAAAGCATTTTTAATAGTTTTCATGAAGATACTTGACCCTGTTGTGTGTTTTATTATATACACCAGGTATTCACTGTCTTCTGGCAAACCCCAGATAAAAGAGTATCTTGTTCTTGCAAAGAAATTCTCCAATAGTCCTTCAGCATATGTGTACTCAAGTATCATCATGGTGTTTGTGGAGATGTGACAAAACATTGCCAGTGACCTCTAGAAAAATCATTAATCCAAGACCAGACCTTCATCAGTTTCTTTGTGTTTATGCACACCTGTAATATTTTTCCTCAGATCAGATTGATAAGCAATTAAATTATTTCAGAAATTATTTTAATAAAAGTTGGTAGAATCATGCTGTCGAAAGATCTACAAGATCAAAAGAGAATTTCTGCCAGAAGGGACCTTAGAAAGTTGTGCCTTGTGTTCTTTGAGTGCACTGTTGAGACTGAAGCATGAAGCAGAATAGTAAGTACTACAGAAATCTTTGTGACATCCTGGTAACACACACTTCCTAACCTCATAACGGAGTTTCTGTACCTAACCATTGGCTGTCAGGTATGGATTTAACTTTTTCATGCTGTCATGAGGAGGAAGAGATGGCTTGACTATGGAAGCATAAGAGGAAAAATCTGTTTGTTTTCACAGAGGGATTCCACCAAAACGCTGTACACGCTTCAAGTAAGAGGATATGTTGCTCTGCACACGAAGTGCAACTGCTCCTGAAACTCTTCACAAATTTTTTAATATTTCTAATTCTGGTTTAAGTTTACTTTTTACTAGAGTTGCAGACAGTATAGTTCTGCCCCTCCAACCCTCATTAATGTACCACAGGCAATTGGGAGTTCTGGTAATTGAAATGAGCTGGAGACAGGAACTCCAGGGGAAGCACACTGCTATCCTTTTTGATTTGGTTTATATCAATTACTTGCAAACATTCCTTTTTGCCAGGAGATGGTGCCATAACTCAAGAAAACGTGGATGTGTGGTTTCAACAGGAAAGAAGAAATACAGATTTTAACACTGCTAAACAGAATTTTAAAATCTACCCATGTAGTATTGAGCCCCCAAATTATTTAGGGTTTGAGTATTTCTTAAATTTCTCTGGTTTGGGGAGTTTGCTTTCTTGTTCTTTGATTTCTCTACAGGAAACTACTCACATGAATAATTATGCCCAGTACATAATCCAGAGTTTGGTTTCCTTGGCTTGGTTTGTTCCTTAGTTCACTTCAGTAAATGTGGATGCTTATTAATTGCTAAATATATCGAAACTACAGATAGAGAGATAATCTAAATACTGATAGCTGTTATGAACTGCTAGTGAAAGAACAGACAGGTATTTTGCATTGATACATTAAAAAACATGTTGATTGCAGGATTAATTTGAAAACACCAAGAGAAAATAAAACTGATTTGAGAACCTCAGGATCATTACATAACTTCTTCTTCTGTAAATTTAGCTATGCTTCAAGCCAGCCTTTTTCACCTAATCAGAATGGCCTGTATGAATTGAACATGCTCAGTACTTTTCCTTGTGTCTTTCATTTTATTGTTTATTTCTGAATATTATAACCTTAAAAAACACCAAACAACCTGCTTACCTGTATTTTATGTAACTTGGAAAAAAAAAAAAGAGACACATTTAGCTGACATCAGTTCTGTTAGTTCCATAACTTAGTAGAATTGTAAATATTTTCCACACAACCAACATCCAAAATTTTTCAATTTTGATTTTCAGTTTGTTGTTTAGAACTGAGAGTTTTCTAGGTTAAATTATTTTGATCATGAAAAGATCTTGCTAGATCAAAGTGCTTTGCAAAATAGCTCTAGATTAAAAGCTTGTTTAACCTCAGGCCTGGGAGCAGCCTGAGGAGCTGGACCATTGCAAGGATGCATTCCTAAGTGTTCATGTGCATCACCTGAATCCCACCCAAGGTCAGGTTATTTACAGTCTGGCTGCCTTTTTAGCAGGTGCCTGAGGAACCCATTTAAGACAAATCCCAGATAGTCTATCATATGTTTGATGATAAGGATAAGCCATCAAACTGTACCCAGTTTGATCTGTCTGTACTACTTCTAAACTCAAAAGTCTAATTAAGAACCTCCTTTTCCTACCAAAACTCTAATGGCTGGCTCAAATGAAATCTTCCAGTTTTTATATTTCCTTCTCTCATGTGGTCCATCAGCAGGATCTACTGTCCCCTGTAGCCCATAAACTTTCAGTGGCATCAGCCTATAGTTATTTTTCCATCTTTACTACATTTATTTTGCATTTTATGCCATTTTCTACCTCTGCCACGGTTTCTTTCAGAATTTTTAACCAGTGACCCAAGTCAGAAATCCAATGTATTGACAGACTTGGGGTAACAAATTCCAAATGTCTTGAAGATATCTACCCACAAACTTCTTTTAGATATAAAAATTTTCCTGTCACTTTAGAAGTGATAATTATAATTATATTCTCACAACTGACAAGAACTGTATTTAGGCATTACAAGCCTACTGTTCAACTAAATTTTTGCAAATAAAAAATAATTGTCGATATTTTTAATGAAAAATTGCTAGAAATACTTAAAGGTAGTACTAAAGCTTATTTATACTTTTTACTGAATTTGCAGGTGTTAGGTTCTCTCTTGTCTGCCTGGCTTGCCTTGAGCTACAATTTTGTTTCAAGTTACCAGTGGTGAGTTTGGAGCTGCACAGAGGTGGTCTTAAAGGTAACAAGGAGAAGAGACAAATCTTTTTTTTTTTTGTTTAACAGGCACAAAGATCACAGCACGTAGTAAATTCATGCATAGTAGAGGTGCAGAGCAATGAAGACAGAAAGGTGCAAATGGATGTTAGTAAACACTTAGAAACAGCTCCCTGTTCTGCACCTGGTGGGTGATGTGTCAGCCTCAGTAAGGCCTGAAAACAAATGGCTAAATAAGCTGAGTGCTTAAGGCAGAATAAGGAGAGTACTACAGACAGGGAGCAAATCCTTTCGGATTTCAGGTGCTGGGCAGCCTGTATTTGTACAGCTTCAGATGGTGCCTGCATGGAATTTCCCACAGCCTGCTGCAAAAAGTGAAGCAAATCCCATCACAGAGAGTTGCTTTCCCTTGTGATCATCTGAGGTGTTATATAATTTCCTTCTGAGAAAACAACTCCGTTCCTAACAGATATTCTCAGGAGAAATTCCTTGCCATACTGCCGGATAAAGGCAAGGCCAAGTAGGTGGAGTGATGCTGTCTGCATCTGACTGAATCATGGGTTGACACCTCTGAAGCTTGATTCAAGTGTAAGAATCTGATTTCTTTTCTTTGTTCCAGGCATTGCAGCTCTCTCACCTCCCCAAAGCTGTAGTGGTGAAGGTCCAGCTCCTTTCTGAACCTTGCAGACTGACAGAGGCAAAACTATGCTGCTCACCGTTCTCCATGTATTATTTCAAATGTTTAAATCTGGTGGCAAAAGTTTGAATAGGATTTTTCCTTCCATAATGCAGCATTTCTGTTCTCTCAGTATCTATCAGTGCAAGCCTATGCAATTTTGTGTGTACTGGAGATTGTCTACAACATCACAGTTCCTTCTCGGTTTGGATGAGCACTCCAAAACCTCTGTAAGAGGCTATATAACAAAGATTAATATTTCTAAAAAAATTAAATTATTTCTGACATCTAAGACTTTATCTTACAATGAAACAGACAAATATTTTTTCAGTGATTCTGGGAGCTGAGATTCATAATTCTACTGGACAGACAAAAAAGCAAACTCAGTACTGGTATTGCTTTTAGGACATGCTCTTATTTTCTTCTCTTCTAAATTATTACAGAAATTATCCAGAAGATAACTACCTTATGATATTTCTTTCTCTCTCCTTCCTACATCCCTGGTCCTTTTCCTCTTAGAATATGCAATCTGCTTCACAAAAATCAAGTACCTTTTCTCTCAGGGATGACCTTTCCAATATCTGACTGCCTGAACAAATGTTTTCAACTTCTGCTTAGCTTTAAAATGCACCTAGCCTATCTTAAACCTGACAAAGGGCTTTGACACTCAAAATTTTGCTTAATTTTTTCCAGCTGCACCAACTACTCTGATGAGACATATTTTTTCACATTGAAAAAACGCTTTTGCATGGTAATAATGTCAGCAATGCTTTTTCAATGAATTACTTAATCTCTCTATGGAAACTAAGGTTTCATCAAAGGAGTGCATAAATTGTTCTGCTTTGGCTCATAAGCTGAAGGATTCTTGCTGTTTTGTTTGTGTGAAGAAGGCACATGGTATTTACTGAGTTGTGATTCAGTCCTGAGTTTAGATGAATTCATGAGTCATTCACACCTGGTATTTAGATGGCCTATGGTAAATCTTTTCCACTCCAAATTCATTACATGCTGATTTTCGTTTGGCTGCTAAGCCTGTTTCTAGCTCTACACCACTTCTGGTAAGTTGTCCCTCAAACACACAAATATGCAAAAAATGTCCTGTTATTAAAACGTCTAGAATATAATACTAATCTAAAGTGGTTTTTTTATTTATAACACTTGTGTTTCTTAGCTCATTCTTGTATCTCTTTCAAGGATGAAAATCTCTAAATTTGAATTTTTTTTTCCATCTCAAGGACAAAAGAAAGATACTTTAAATGGACACAGAGACATCTGTTGGTGTAAAACAGTAGATGTTTATCAGCTTTCAGTCCTTTACCTCATCTATACCATGATCCCAGGACTAGGTTAATAGCAGAGGAACTGACAGTACAAGAGCAGGGTAATACCACTCATTCTGGGGGAATGGCAGAAATCTCAGCTCCTGTATATTTCTCACTAAAGCAATGCAGTCCCAAGAGCTGGGCAGAACCTGACTTGGGCACAGCAGAGACAATATGTATTGTGTACTAATTATATGTAAAACACCCCACAAAAGCATGAAAGCACAAAGGGAGGAACAATAAGGTACAAAGGAAAATCACAGCCCCTGCAGGAACAGGACAGAGGCAGAAGAGAGAGAGCAAGATTCCTCCAACCCCTCTTCCCTAGGAGCAGATGTTACACCTGGGCAGTGTTGTTGAGTATCTGAGCAGTTCTCTTTTCTGGTAAACAAAGTTAACCTCCTTTATTTGTTATTCATCACATTTTGCTACTGCAGCTCAGCACTTATCTCTAATGTGTTATCTTTTACTGCATAACTAGGTTAAGTATATTCAGAATTTCAAGCAGGTTTGTGGGTGTGTGTGGTTGTTTATTTTCTCCTCTAGCTTCCCTATGTAGTAAGGTGATTGGTACTGCAACCCAAAGTCAACAAATTTGGATGCAATAGTTCATAGAATCATAGAATAACTTGAGTTGGAAGTGACCCACTAGAACCAATGAATTCCAACTCCTGGCCCTGCACAGGACAGCCCCAACAATCACATGTGTCTGAAAATGTTGTCTAAAGACTTCCTGAGCTCTGTCAGACTTGGTGCTGTGACCACTGTCCTGTTCCAGAGCCAAACAACCTTTGTTTGAAGAACCTTTTCCTAAAATCTAACTTAAATCTGCCCTGATAAATCATGAGTCCATTCCCTTAGGTCCTGTCACTTGTGACCAGAGAGAATAGACGAGTGCCTGCCCCTCTGCCTCTCCTTGTGAGGAAGTTGTAGACTGTGATGAGCCCTCCCCTCAGCCTCCTCTTCTCCAGGCTGAACAAACCAAGTGACCTCAGCTTCTACTTGTATGGCACTGGTGCAGGGGTTAATCCCCTCCCTTGACCATCCAGTGATGCTGGACTTGATTCACCTCAGGATGCTCACAGCATCACAGTATAACTAGACTGGAAGAGACCTCCACGATCAAGTCCAACTCACACCCTAAGATCTCAACTAAACCATGGCACCAAGTGCCACATCCACTCTTTTTTTAAACACATCCATAGATGGTCACTCCATCACCTCCCAAGACAAAGCATTCTAATACTTTATTATTCTTTCCGTAAAAAACATCTTTCTAATATCCAACCTATATCTCCCCTAGTGCAGCTTAAGACTGTGTCCTCTGGTTCTGTAGGTTGCTGCCTGACTACAGCCACCTTTCAGGAAGTTGTAGAGAGTGATAAGGTCACTCCTCCTGAGTCTCCTTTCCTCCAGGCTGAACAACCCCAGCTCCCTCAGCCGTTCCTCACAGGGTTTGTGCTCCAAGCCCCTCACCAGACCTGTTGCCTCCTCTGGACGCGCTCAAGCATCTCAACATCCTTCCTAAACTGAGGGGTCAGAACTGGACACAGCACTCAAGGTGTGACCTCACCAGTGCTGAGTACAGGGGGAGAATAACCTCCCTGCTCCTGCTGGCATCAAAGATGCCATCCCAGGATGTCCACATCACTCATCCTGAAATCCCAGGAGTGTCTG
>JANRGV010000073.1:9193939-9207371 GCA_024734035.1 Alethe castanea
CTGGCCACACCATTCCTGACACAGGCCAGGAGCCACTGGCCTTCTTGGCCACCAAGGCACACTGCTGGCTCTTGTTCATTCAGCTGTCAGTCAGTACCCCCAGGTCCATTTCTGCCTGGGCACTTTCCAGCCACACTGTCCCCAGCCTATAACACTGCTGAGGGTTATTGTGGGCAAAATGCAGGACTTGACACTTGGACTTGTTCAACTTCATCTTATTGGACTCTACCCACCCATCCAACTGTTCCAGGTCTCTTTGCAGAGCCCTCCTACCTGCCAACAGATCAACACCTGCTCCTAGCTTAGTATCATCTGCAAATTTACTGATGAAAGACTCCATACCCTCATCCATGTCATCAATAAAAATATTGAACAGGACTGGCCCCAGCACAGACCCCAGGGGACACCACTGGTGACTGACCCCAGCTGGATGCAGCACCATTCACCTCCACTCTCTGGGCCCATCCAGCCAGTTCCTCACCCAGCACAGAGTGCTCCTGTCCAAGCCATGAGCTGCCACCTTTCCCAGGAGTGTGCTGTGGGAGACAGTGTCAAAGCCTTGCTGAAGTCCAAATAGACAACATCCACTGCCTTTCCTGCATCCATCAGGCAGGTCACACCTTTCTATCCTTTTTACTACAGGTATGCAAACAGCAAGACTTTCATGGAAAATTAGTTTCCTGACAGCAGCAAGTTGTCTCTTCCTTCTGTCTCTCTACCTTTGTACCCATATAGCTGCATGCAGTATACATCACTTACCAAGCACTTCATGAGCCATTAATTCTTTCAAACTGTTACTTTTCTTCTAAAGAACAAGTTTCATATTTTGTTAATATACTTGGAGACCTTCTCAGTGACTCTGTATAAGTTTTCTTTTGAGCTCTGACTTTCTTCTTTTAACACAATAACACACAAAAATTTTTCATTAAAAAGATGTTAGGGAACTTCTAATAACATTCATTCCGGTCCTTTTGAGACATCTAGAAATACAGACCTTTGCAAGCTGCTGAAGAAAATTGAACTAACAGTTACACAAAGTGATACTAAGTATGGAAATGCATCTACTAGTGTCTCCAGCTAGTCATTAGCCAGCTCCACAGATAAGATTTTTAGATCTGTAACATGAATTCATATATACTGAATCTAGCAAACAAAATCAAGACTAATTTAGGCAAATGAGGATATGGTAAACATCCAGCTTACATTGGAAAAACACCTATGAGAAATTCTAATATAGACTAGTCTGTAAATTTCCATTTTTTTGCCATTTCAAACCATACCAGCCATCAATTTACATAGATATTTATCACCTTAGAAGTTTGGATAAAGTGTTAGACACTTTATGTGTTTGAATTCTTCAGGCTGTAGCCCCCAAAGTGAGGCAAGGACTTACTTCACATTAGTGACTTTTTTCTAAAGGAGCTCTTTTTACCAAGACACAGTGCAATCATACTAATAGAAAATAGGGCCAGATGTCAGTGGGAAGGTTTTTATTGATCTTGGTGAAAACTGGAGAATGAAATGTAGGACCAACAAAGCTATAGCAATTGATAAGTCAGTTTGTCACCTAATGGGATTTTAACTGCCTATAGATCAAAGAGCTGGAGAAATAGCATAGCTTTTAACCCTGCCAAATATCTCAGTTAAGATTTGCTTTTTTTCCCAGAAGGAAAGAACAGAAGTAATTTAGCAAATTACAAGTTGTAAACGGCTTAGACTGTTCTAAGACATAAAGTGAGATGAGAAGGTGGTACACTGGGAAATCATATGGGGAATAAGGGATACAAGGAATTCCTGGTGTGTTTAAAGAGCTCAGTCTACCAAAGCAATTATAGACATGACTCTGATAAGTTTTGTGCCATACATCTCTCACTCTAGTCTGAATATGTTCTTTTTTTTTTGTTGTTTAAATGAAACACTGTAATTTATGACTCATACATAATTTAATTAATAATTAATATATTTTAATAATAATTTAATATAATTTCTATTTCAGACATAGCAACCTTTTCCATACCTTTTTTTTTTTTTTTTTCTTCCCCCCACCCCCTGAAACTGTAACCAGAAGGTTCTTTTTTTTTCTCAGTCTGTTTTTGTCCAGGCACTACAATGTGTGCGCTAGATGGCACTCAGTGCTTAATGCTTAATTCTATGCCATGTCCAGAAAAGAGTTTGCAGGGCCTAAGGAAATAATTGCTGAGCTTCATGTTACCTTGAACTGATAGAATTGTTAAATACAGAAATTGGAATTTATTACATAGCAATTAGGTTTGTAGCACAACAAAATGTTGAAAAGGTCTTTAAAATCTCCTAAGATTATATTGAGTTACAGGCTTCTCACCAAAATTCAGGAAAAAAAGCCCTAATTAGAGCCTCTACCAGATGGGGAAAAATGTAAAAACAAAGGAACTATGAAGAAAATATTTTCAGGGACTGTTTCATTTTTAACAGTTTAGCTGGAAAAAGGAGGCTTGAACTCCAAAGTAGACTTCAGTGCAGAAACCTCCAGAATGTTATGTTCTTTGATACAAATATTATTTGCATTCTGGGAAAGTATAATTAACTTTATAGATCACAGTTTTCTCAAGTACAGAGTTACAGTAGAGCTTTAATTTTTTTTAATCCTCACAGTTTTTAAGATGGCTGAAACTAATAGGTAAGTTTTAACATTTATTAATTTCAATATAAAATTCTACCTTAGTTTGATTACAATCAAACTGATCAGGACATAATTTACAACAAAGCAGGAATACACAGAGTTAATGGAAGCATTTCTTGTGCTCCTTTTTGGCATTTCTGCTTGGATTATGTGTTTCTCCTTTCATGCATAATCATGTTCTTTTCCAAGAACAGTAAGCCTGGGGATGCAGCCAAGTCCAGTTCCTATTATCTCCCAAACAGTGATAGTCACACAAGGAGCAAATCTCCATGATATTTTTCAAGAATAATGAAAAGTCACATAAGAGCAGCAAAATTATCCACCCAAAATACCAAGCAGCTGTGGCACTGGCAGGGTTTTAGAAGCTGGTATCACATCAGAGCAGCGTTCCTGGCTCTCCTGCCTGTCCTTCAGACAACCAATGTGCCTCTGGCACCCAGAGATTCAAGTGCTCTCTTTAATCACCATCAGTCATCAGAACCACCACATTCCTTGTCCCTGCTAAGGCTCCAATCAGCCAAGTTGGAGATAACTTTTATAACTAAGTAACTGACACAATGATGTTTGAACCTTTTCACTTAAACTGAGATGGGATCAAAGACATCGTCTAGACTGGAGTGCATAGCTTTAAGAATAATGTGAAACACTCTGAAGAAATGGCAAAACTGCAATCCAAGTTATCAATTCCTTTTAAAAAGTCTCTTCTTTTGGATCAAGGGTCCCACCATTTTGATTTGATTACTTGCTGGAACAATGAATGTTTCTCATCAGCCTTTCATGAAATATTTCTGAAAATTTGATCTGGTGCCTCTTAAAATCTAAGAGCTTTTGAAAATATCACTCTTGTCATCCAGTGGAGGTGGTATGGGGAACCTTCATCTGACATCCCATGAGGAAGTTTGGTGTCATAGCTTTTGCTAGATTTTGTTCCTGTTGTTGTTGACTCTTTTGCTTTTAGTTATAGTCCACACAAATAGCAAATTAAACTTTTAGCTTTTTTCTTATGAAGAAAGATTTCCTCAATAGGATGTGTCCTTAACTGAAGCTGAATATCCCACAGCAAATCAATTTTTTTATGAGGAAGTTGCCTTTTTTTCACTGTTAAGGAGTGAGTTTAAGTGCAGGGCTCTGCTCTATATGTGGTGTTTCCAGACAGAACTATTGATATCATATCTGCCTTTACTGTATTTTATTACTTCTGTCCTCTTAAAGCAATTTTATTTACTCTGTTTAGTAGACTGAGACCTATTTACCCCACTATTATTTTGTGATGCCCCTTTGTAGGCAATTGGAGACATTCATTTTCATTTTTGCACTCTGTCAAGATATTATGCCTGTACATATGATGTGAGATCTCAGCCTAGTTTCTATTCATGTAGCAATTAAATACCACACTGGAAGCAGTGTAAACATAACCTTTACATTATTTTTGTTTCTTGTCAATAAGCAAACTAATTATGTTCCAATGAGTGAAATCAGGCTTTTGCCATGAAGCTTTCAAAATCTCAGACGAGAATTAGTACTATAATACTGTATTTATACTATATTAACTCTCTAGTTTTCATTCTACAGACTGTAAAAATTAATTCAAGAGACTGTAAATTTGATTTAGATTGCTAATACTTGCTAGTAAAAAAGAACAGAGATTTCATACAACTTCCATTGTAACAAAAAAAAATAATACTTCTGCTACATTGAAGTCCATAATAGCCACCCCATTAGTTACTCTATCTCCTGGCTTTTACTGCTCACTTCCAGTTATAATGGGCACTTGTGTACCAAAAGAATGTCATTATTTTTTTGCCCAGAGTACATGCAGAGTTAATCAACAGGCCATTTAGGGGACCACAAATTGCAATTCCTGCAGATACAGCTACCTCAGAGTGTGATAAATGAAGGAAAATGTTAGAGGAATAGTACTTCAGAAGTGATCAATAGGAGAGAAAAATTTCTCATTCTCTCTCCACTAAGATCATGGCCTCTCCTTACCTTAGTGTATGTCATACCTAGATAGATACCTAATCAGAGATCACAATTTTTCATTAATAAACTGCTTCTGTGTTCAGTTACATAAAATGTTATTTTTAATCTGAATTTGTCCTATTCCATCCTCTTCCCTCTGAATCATCTGCATACCTGAAATTAAAAATATCAGGCCACATTTCTTACCTACCTGCTTCGTGGAAATTTAGCTTTCTTTTACTCCATATAATTCACATGAAGGTGCCAGAGAGAAAGAAGTGGCTGTGAAAAATCTATGAGGGGGGCACTCAAATTCATCCAGTTCAGACATTCTACTCAATCAATGGATAAGAGGAGTGGTTAAATGTCTAGCTCTTTTCCTAGATCAACAGGACAAGGCAGACACTTTGTTGCCTGGAGTCTGGTTTCCTGATTTTTCTTGCTGAAGGATCATGGCTCTATGGTGGTGGGTTTTAACATACAAGGGTTATGGAGCCACAAGAAGAGCAGACAAATTGGATCCTGGGGTTCACACTGACATGGGCATATCTGGCTGAGTTGGTGAGGTGTTTGTTCCTTCTCCCAGGATCTGCATTGATTTTTTTTGACCTGATGAAGGTATGAAATCCCATTTCAGGGAGGCAGGTTCAAAGCATCTTGCCCCCTCTAAGAGAAGATTTGTGGCACCAAATCACAAGTACTTGAATTGGGCTCTGTCACCAGTTCTCCAGCTGGTCCTGTATCTCCCTCGTCTGCATACAGTGTGGCTCCATTTCACACTTCTGAACAATATTCTGCTCACAGGCAAATGGACTAATGTGAATCTTACCTAACTGTGTCACTGAAACCTTCCGAGTTTCATACTCAGAAATAAAATCTTCTGTGTGCTGAACTCAGACATGCCTGATCTAATGTGGACAGCTATAGTTAACTTTCTGGAGACCCTTAACTAATACATAAAAGCCCCAAAGATAGAAACCCTGGAGAGCAGACCTTCTAGATGGTACTCTAGAGTGGATACCTCAGGATGTAACACTCTTAGACATGAGCGACAATATATCCAGGAAGTAAGGAGATTAAGGTCTTATTTATCACATAGGGTTAATAGTGATGTTTTGTTTATAAATTCAGTAATTTAAATTAAGGGAGAAATGAAGATATAAAAAAGCAGAAGTTGAGCACCAATGGGGCCAGCGGCTTCCTGGATGGGTTCCAGAAGCAGTGGGTGTTCCATGTGGCAATGGGCCACAAAGAGGATTAACATTCATAATCAGGCAGTCATAAAGACTAGATAAGTGAGCACAGTTACTAAAGATTCTACAGATTCATAGCAGAAAATAGCAAAATTACCTTCCATGACTCATAAAATCATATAATTATTTGGGCTGGAAGGGACCTTATAGATCATTTAGTTCCAGTACCCTGCATAGGCAGGGACACTTTCCACTAGACCAGGCTGTTCAGAGCACCATCCAACCTGGCCTTGAACACTTCCAGGGATGGAGAAACCACAATTTCTTGAGCAGTCTAGTTCAGTGCCTCACCAACCTCACAGTATATAATTTCTCCCTAATCTCCAATTCAAGTCTTTCCCCTTTCAATTTGAAGCCATCCTTACTTGTGCTGTCACTACATGCCCTTGTAACAAGTCCTTCTCCAGGGTTCCTATGACACCCCTTAGGTACCTGAAGGTGCTGTAATCTCCCCAAGCCTTCTTTGCTACAAAGGTGATCAAATGAACAGAGTTTCCTAAAGTCAGAGTTGTGTGTAGGGAGGGACTTTCAACACAGACAAGCCTTTGAAGAAATGTTTACATTAAGTCAAATTCTGATTCACAACAAACTCTCATTGATACACAGGTGAGATAATTTTACAGAAATTAATTTATCTAAGTTAGAGTGTGATTTTCACTTAACATCTATCTCTATGACAGTGCTTCTCATTACCATATCTGTTCAAACCCCCAAGATTTTCTAATCTTATTTCTTTAAGGAAAACCATTCTTAAGGTCTGGAGTATTTTACCTGGATTAACATGCATACTTGATACATTTCTTTGCAGGTGAAGAGGTCTTTACTCATTTCCTTGTTTTTGCAAACACTGAATGTCTGGTAGTTTCTAACGAAATTCATAAGATATTGTCTGTTCACCAGGTTTACAAAATAAGGCTAGAATCTTACTTAATCTGCTTAATTTTGTATTTCAAAGTCAGGCTATATATCTATGTAACAAACATTTACCATTCAGCACAGTTCTAGGCTTCTTTTTAATTAATGTCATTATTTAATTTTAAACAATTCCTTCCCTTTCTGAAAATCTTCTAATTTTATCAATATTCACAGTCAGCACAAGCCTCAACACAAATGGTAATAAAATAAAATACTACCTTTCACAAAACAAAGTAGTTATGGCAGTTTCCCTAAAGTTATTATTGTATTCCATCATATTTATGAAGATACAATACACTTATGAAATGTAATACAAACAAAGAGGCAGTTAGCAGCAAAGCAAAATAGCTCATTTTATGCTTAGCATGACAGTTTCATTACTGCCCTACACAAATTTCATAGTTGTAATAAGATCTGTAGTAAATGTGAGCTATTTTGAGACTAAAAACACAGCATGCCTGACTTCTGTGTAGCTCTGCAAATTTTGATTTTGTGAATCATAATATCTTAACTTGAAATTTTCATTAAAATAAGACTAAAATGATAGAAAGGAATTGTGGGTTAGTTAATCTCATTTAGGTATCCTAAATGCCTGATTCTTAAGATTAGAATCAGTCCTCCTAAATAAATTGGAGAGAGGGAGAGAGGGAGAGAGGTGTTTCTGAAGGATTCAGAGAGTGATTTGGTCTTTTCAAGTTAAGGAATTTAGGTGAGCTACAGTGGCTCCTACTCCAACCAGTCAGGCACTATAACTGGGCACATTACTGCCGTGCAGCTGACAATGGCTATTTTACAAAATTGCTGTGTTTATAGAAAATCAGACAGAGCCATCAGTCAAATAAAGGCAACCAATCCTCATACAAAAAAAAAAAAAATTGAAATATATGTTAGATTTTTGTATGAGGTCTTCATGAGTTGTAGCCTTTTACAAGTCTCAGGAAATGGAGAACCCATAATGGTTCCATGAAAACCTTTCCAGTACTTCTTTGTCTGACTATTAAACTGCATTGTCTTCTACATAAGGCTATATATATGTAAGGTTATAGAACCCTATAAAATATTAAAGCTATTCCATTATTGTCAATCCATAATATATGTATACATACATATATTCTGTGTTAGGACTAAGCAGAAAATGTATGGTCCTGCTTATAGAGATTATTTATCAATTTCAAATTGTGGTTACTTTCTGAAAAAACCATAATTTCTTTCTAATGGGATATATGGTGATTTGTTTTCATTGTGCTTAGCTACAAGGCTGGGGGAATCAAAACCCCAATCCTACATTTATAAATTAAACAAGATATAAATGCTTCCTGTTCCACACTGGTGAAGTTTTAGGCTAGATGCTGTTGTGATGCATGCCATGTGAAACCCTTCTGAAATATCTGCTGGCATATTTCAAAAGTTAGTCTGGACAAAAGACAGATGCAGAGATGAGGCAGTTTCAATATGGCCACCTTTTGGAAAGACAGGTACTGGAAATGCCACAGTGCCAGCTGGCTTACATGTCAGAGCAGTACCCTGTGCAGTGTCAGCTGTTCAGCTATCTGGTAGGTTTTTGCCTTTTTAGGGGAGTGGGAGCATTTGAAAAGCCTAACCCAGATGCTGGTGCCCTGGATTTGGATTCCTTGGAGATAAATTCACCCTCACACCAGTTTCTTTTTTTTAAATAAAGTTGATTAAAGTCTCTCAACTTTTCCTGTGCCATAGGCCTTTTATTATAAAATGGGATATTATTCCCTTACTTGACATCTCTGTATCTCTCAAGACAGGTATCCATTACTAACTGAAAAGAGGAAGCCCTGTGAGCATCCACTTGTATAATGAGGCAGATTATTTTTCAAGGTACAAATATATCAAAAGGTACAACAGAGGAATTTCCATTCTCTTCTCTGGGGCAGTTTTAGTAGCTGTATCTTGTATTAAAATTAGAGTCCAAAAATAACTAACGCTTCATTATGGATGATTAACCTTCTATAACTAAAAAAAAAAAAAAAAAAAAGGCAGACAAGCTTTTACACAGAAATAATTGTAATTCAAAGTGGTGAAGTGGAAAACATTCTAAAGGAAAGCTTGCAGCTCTGGGAGAAAACTCTTGTTCCCCTTACACTGCAATACCCCTTATGATTTCCATTTATAAAACCGATGGGACTCTGTGTGCTGAATTATTCTTCTTTTCTCATTAAGTTTGAATTTTAATAGTGGTTTGTTTTGTTTTTTTTTTTTCTCCCGTTCTTTTATTGAGGGAATTATTTGGTGTTGGGATTCATTTGGGATTCATTTGGGAGTACAAGCCCACCAAACCAGAAAAGTTTACAAGCTTTTCACAAGCCGTGTGAAGGGAAACCACCAAACATCTGAGTGTGTGATACTCATTGTGACTGCAGCATCAGGCAGGACGATGATAAACTTTAAATCTCACAAAGCCATCAGCAATGGCAAAGTCATATTTCAGACTGACCTCAGAGAATCCATCTAGAGATTTCCAGCACCTCCTGAGTTTGAGCATGGTATGTAATAGAAGAGTCGGAATATATGCAGCTCACAATTATTAGTGGCACAGTTGAGAACCTCTGGGTAAGAATCAACGGACAAACAAACAATGTGGATGTCATCTGGGAGTCTACTATATACTTCCTAGCCAGGAAAACCATGACAATTGATTATTTGAGGAACTAAGGGACGCTTCCAAGTCAACTGCCCTTGTACAGCTGGCACAGTGGGTCAGAAGACTTCTAGTAAACCTAAAAGAAAACTTTATGGAACAGGTCCTAAGGAAGCCAACTGAGAGAGGTGCCCTCCTTGATCTGCTGCTTGTCCACAGAGTGGAGATTGGAACCTATCTTGGCCACAGCAACCACACAGTGATCAAGTTTGAAGTCTCTGTTTACAGGAGGAAAAGTGCCAGCAAAACTTCAACTCTGGACATAAATACAACAGACTTCAGGCTGCTGTGATTAAGACCCCCTGGAAAAATGTTTTTGCAGGTGCTAAGGTCCATCATTGTGGGTCACTCTTTAAACATCAACACCTAAGAGCACAGGAGCAGTAACTCGAAAATGTCAGAAGTCAAGCAGGTGGAGCTTGGGGCTGGCTGAACAGGGGTATCTTCTCTTGGAAATAAGGCTAAAAAGGAAGGTACATGCCCAGTGGGAGCAAGGTCAGGGGAAGAACATCGAGATGCTGCTTGCCACTGCAGGGAGAAAATTTGTACAGCCAAAGCTCAACCGGAGTTGAAGCTGGACAGAAATGTGGGGGACAATGTAAAGAGTTTCTCAAAATTCATTAATGGCAAAAGGCTGTGTAGAAATAACATCATCCTCTTACTGGATTAGGATGGTCACCTCATAAACAGGGACAGAGATGAGGCAGAGATTTTTAATGCCTTCTTTGCCTCTTCAACATGGATGACAGAAGAGGGTTCCAGTGCTCTGAGCTGGAGGACCATGACTGGCAATGATCAATTCCCGGGTGACCCTGAGCTTGTGTGGGATCTGCTGCTCCAGCTGGATCCCTACAAATCTTTGGAGCCTGATGGGATTAATCCTAGAATCTTCAAGGGCCAGGCTGATGTAATTGAGAAACCTCTTTCAATGATTTTTGAGAAGTCCTGGGAATCTGAACCCAGCTTCCACTGGCAAACATTGTCTTAATTGTCAAGAAGGGCAAGAAGGAGGATCCCAGAAACTACAGGCCTGTCCATCTCACTTCAGTGCCTGGTAAAGCTATGGAGAAAGTTATCATGAGATATACTGAAAAACACACGGAGAACAACACAGTCATTGGTCACAGCCAGCACAGCCTCATGAGAGATGAATCCAGCCTATCAAACCTGATTTCCTTTTATGACAAGCTAAGTCCCCTAGTAGATCACAGGAAGTCAGTTAATGTAACAGTTCTGGGCTTCAGTAAAGCTTTTGATAATTTCTCCCATAGTATCCTTCTGGATAAAATGTCCAGCATATTGATGGTTAAACACAGCATACTCTGCCACTAAAGTGAGGCACAATATCATTCTTTAAAGACTTAAGAGAAGTTTCCAACAGCAGTTCAGTATAAACTATTTACATATTAAAACTAAATACAGAGCCCTTCTGAGCTTCATATATACTGGCAACAAACCTCCACTCACTGCAGGGAACTCAGTATACACTTGGGATGGATTTGGTTCTAGGAGTTTAAAGCTTGAAGAAAAATATAAAGGAACCAAGGGAAATCAAGAATATTGAATTAATTCCTGATGCATATGTATTCTTTTATTGAATTGTCTCCTCAAGGGTTTATTATGAATGCATAATTTTTTGTTTTATGAAGTTGCTCAAGATTTATTTTTTTAAAAGACAGATTATAAAGGATTATAAAATTATCTTCCATATTAACCTACTGTTGAGACAGAAAGTTCAGCCAAGATTAGAAGATGGTTAAGGAGTAGTCATCTGTACCCACTGAATATGAAATGTTTTAGGCTTCAGTGGTTATAGGTGCCTCAGGCTGTAAGATGTTCTGCCACATTCACATATATCTCACATCTCTCCTTGTAGGCTTGTATTCTTGGGGGATGTTAGGACATTACAGCAACCCATCAACAAGCCCTACCAGTTGCAGCCAAAAACCGGCTGCTGACGGTTACCATGACCAACTGATCAATCTCAAAATTAGATCAGCTTTTTTTTTTTTCACCAACAGGACACAATAACATCACTAGAACAGAGAAAAACAGCCTGTGATTCTTTCATAAAAGACCATTAAAAATATATGTATTTTAAATTTTAATTTTCTCTTCCAAATAAATGCCCTGTGCTCCTATACAAACTCTTCAATACATAGGTTTGGAAATAAGAACCAAAGAAAATATATTACTCATAAATCTGGCTTGCTGAATGGATTTAAAAGTGCCAAATATGAAATATGTGTCCTTAAGACAGAGTGTAATTAGCACTCAATACTGAGAATGTTGCTGACACCAGATGTTGTTCTATTTAACATGGCTCATCATACCTAAGCTTTTCCCACTAACTTGCAAGGATCCTATCTAATTAATAACCCTATCTAAGCTGACTGAGTTTTTAATTAAGGCAAAACCAGTGCTTGCAAGTCATTGATCTAAGAAGGAATTCAATCAAACATATCTTACAGTTTTGGTGGCCTTTGGGGAGTATTGTCTCTAAGTTGTTACTTAGGGGAACAGAGACAGATTTCAGCTATGACTAGTAGATGTTGCAATAGTAGAAATAAAATAATCACAAACTACTTTCAAAATCATCAATAAAGATAAGATAGCCTGATAATTTTACTGCATCCACTATGATGTAGAAACTACCTGCTCGTGATTTGGATGGGTGAAAAACTTTCCTGGCTGAAAAACTTGCTAGGAGGATGGGACCAGAGAGGGTGGTGAGTGGAGTTAAAACCACTTGGTGGCAGGCCACTAATAGTATTCCCTGAGGCTCACTATTGGAGCTGGTCCTGTTTAACATTTTTATCAATGATTTGGATGAAAATTCAGTAAGTTTGCAGCTGGCAGACAGTTTAGGTGGGAGCGTTGATCTGCTGAAGGGTAGGAACACTCTGCAGGAGGATCTGGACAGGCTGGATCAATGGGCAGAGGAAAACTGAGATTCAAGAAGGTGAAATGCTGGATCCTGCTCTTCAGTCACAAGCCCAGGAAGCTCTGCAGACTGGGGACAGAGTGTCTGGAAAGCTGCCCTGCATAAAGGGACTTGCAGGTCCTGGTTGAGCATTGGCTGAACATGACCCAGCAATGTGCCCAGGTAGCCAAGAAGGCCAATGGCATCCTGGCCTCTATCAATAATACTGTAACTAGCAGGACTGGGGAAGTGATTGTCCCTCTGTACTCAGCACTGGTGAGGCACACCTTAAATCCTGTATTATTTTGGGCCCTCACTGCAAAAAAGTATTGAAGTTCTGGAGCATGTCCAGAGAAGGTGTTGGGAGCTGGGTTTTGTTCTTTTACTGTCCCAGTTTAAAGAGTTTTTCCCATTATCATGCTAAGGGAGGCTGCTAGTTAGGCCCAGAATCTTCTGAGGACTCTAGACAAAGGGGTAGGTGGGGGCTGGCTTCTGGGCGGGGACTACTCGATCACTGGCGAGCTCGGAGGAGGAGGACGCCCCGTCTCCAGCCACATGGCCGAAAAGCAGGGGAGCGAGATTCTCTGCAGTAGGACTGCCCTGCATCGACTCTGCTTCAGCCTCCTACCTCTGAGACCACAGCTGAGCACCAGGACTTAAACGGTGAGCAGGGAGCTGCCCCTCCAGCCTGCTCCCACCCGAGACCAGCGTGGCCACTGCCGCCTTCCCCCCGCTCTGCTCCCGCCTGCCCTCCGCAGCTGTGCGGGCTCTGCCCCGCGTTCACCACCAGGACCAGGCACAGAGAGAGCGTGCCTGCAGCTAAAGACAGGACTGGAACTGAATTATTTGTCCTGTTTTGTTATTAATTTTAATAGCTGCTGTTGTTTCTGTTTCTCCGGTTGGATATATTAGTAAAGAGCTGTGTTATAAATGTATGACATGTTGTTGGCTCTTTGCAAGTATCAGGATAAATGATATATGTATAATGTTAAAATAGCATTTCTATATGGATATAGTCTTTGTTAATAGTAAAAGTTAGACATAAGTTTTTT
>JANRGV010000073.1:9207471-9234242 GCA_024734035.1 Alethe castanea
GAGAGGACTTAAATTCTCTATTTCAAAGAGGAGCTTCTGCCTTTATTGGCAGACACCTGTCCTTCAAACCAGGACAGAAGGGCAATGAAGCTGGTGAATGGTCTAGAAAATAAGTCCTATGAGGAATGGATGAGGGAACTTGGGTTGTCTAGCCTGGAGCAAAGGAGGCACAGAGGGGACCTTATTACTCTCTACAACTATCCAAAAGGTGGCTGTAGTGAGGGGGTGGTCAGTGTCTTCTGTCATGTCTTAAGTGAAAGGATAAGACAAAATGGCCTTAAATTGTATGTGCAGAGGTTCAGATTAGATATTAGGGAAAAAAAATCACTGAAAGAGTGGTTAGGCACTGGAATTAGGCCCAGGGAGTTGATGAAGTCACAATCTCTGGAAGTGTTCAAGAGTTGTCTGGGTGTGGCACTTGGGGATATGATTTAGGAGTCATTATGGTGGTGCTGGGTTGATGGTTGGACAAGATGATCTTGAAGGCCTCTTCCAAACTTGATGATTCTCTGATTCTGTGATTTTCTATTTTATTCTTTATCACTGCTGTAGACTCTTGAATATACTTCTTTTTCATGTCCAGACTTGATCTCTCTCATCTAGCATCTACCTGGAGTGCAGCAGTCCTTCCATGCCTGTTTTCACATCATCTGCCTGGTTAACAATAGTTTTTTCATTGATAATTCCTTCCTAGCTGCATACTACTTTTCTTCCTCCATCCTAGCACATAGCCCCTTCTCTATCTTCAATGGTTTTGCCAGTGTTCCCAGCTCTTTGTACCCATGTACTTTCTACAGTATGTTTGCAAGAGGGAGGGCTGAGTTAGAAGTATTCCTTTTCAGTTTTTCCACCGAAATACAGGAAAGGCTGACTGTTAATAAAAGTATCTGCTTTCCATTTGAGTTCCCTGAGCAGCATCTATATACCACAGGGTGCATTAGTCCAGAAAAGAGTGAGGAATATCTTGTTAACTTAGTGGAGGGCATCTTAATTGAATCTAAAAATTTATGGAGAATACGTTTCAAAATTTAGTGATTTTGCCAAATATTATTAGCTTTAAAGACATGAATCATATTTTTGAATTCTAAAAATCATCTACCTATCATTTATCAAGGCCCTGTTGTTTGAAGGCATCAGAATTTTATAAAGAAATGGGAATACTTTCTGCCAAGATCTTGGCTTGACCATATTATTGAATAAGCCTTGTAATAAATATAAAAATTAAACAGCTCCTTTGTGTGCCAATACTTTATTATTTATCACAGATTAACAGATGCTATAAATTCTGTGTAGACTTCTAGGACTATCATTTCTATCAAACAATTTCACCCCTTTTAGAAACAGCATGTGCTCATCCCTGCATTTATGAGCATAGTGTATGCACTGGCCTAGTATCTCTGCTAATAATGGGGGGGGGAAGTATTAGTTTTTTACAGAATAACAGCTTAGAAGGAAAACATTACCAAAAAAAGAGTTGACTGAGCTTACATTGTGAATAGTATACTATTTGTTCTGTGTCTCAAAAAAAGTTTAAAATGTTAAGCGTCTTGTATAACATGAACATGGGCTTAAAATAAAGCAATTAAACCAGATCCAAGCTCCTGCAGGAAAGACAAATTAAAACCAGTTTCAAATTAAAGATTAATGGCATAGTGCTTGTATTTGTGTGAGTTTATAAATCCCTTACACAGTTTAGTTCAGTTATTTTCTGTCTACCTTGAATTTTAAAAAGTGGGGGTTTTTTTTGCCTCAATGCTTACACTCCTCAAATGTTGCACAACAATTCAGAATCCTGATATAACCTAAGATAACACTAAGGACTCATACCATGTCAAATCTGATGTACCTGATAACATTTCCCATTGATTTAGAACCCCTCATGCCACAGAAATTTAACTAAGTCCATGAAGCATATAAATTATTCCAATAGAAAATAAGACAAAAATATGAGAGATAGAGGAGAGAAGGTACAGTCCACATAAGATAAGAGACGTAGATTATGATGTCCATCCTGGAGATTTAATATGGATACCACTTTATTAACAAAGCAATTTCCATTGCATACGAAGAATAAAGGGAATTACAAGGGCCCTTTGTTGTATACTGAAAAATGTAGTGTAATATTTACTAAGCAATTATACCGCAAATCTGTACTTTCCTCTTTAGATCAGCTCCTAAATATAAAGTTTTGCCATCTTTGCCCACCCTAATAATATTCAGTCCTCTCTAGAAAGAACATGAATTCTAATGAAACACTTAAAAAAACCAATGAACAAATCATTGAGTTAATCCCCGTTGATAATGTATGTGCTATAAAACTTAATTCCTAATTTCCATTGACACACACACAAAAATGAAATTTTCTTTTCATTAAAACTAAAATAGCAGATGTGAAGTATTTTTATTAAAATTGATGGCAAGCAATAAGTCTTTAAAAGCTTCTAATGTTGTATATGGTATGCAAGGTATGAGGAAATCATCCCCATGGGACTGAGCTGTGATGCTAGTTTACCAGTGATTGTTAATGATTAAGGTTTTATTTTTTTCCATTATATTAAAAAGTGAGACAGGAAATAGCAGCAGTAGCACAACAGCTCAGGCCTTATTATCATATTCTTTATTCATAAAATCTACTGAATGTCATTGACAGTCATAAATATCCAGAGGCAAGTGTAAAAGTAGAAAGGGAAAAATCTTAACTTTCAAATTATCTGAAGAATACAGTAGAAGAAACAGTTCATTTAATTTTTGTTCGTTGTGTTCATGCTGAATATTAAGCTTTCCTATTAGGCAGACACCAAATCCTCTCATCAAAAGGGAAACTAAATACATATTTGCACCAGAGTGTATGAATAAATCCATATAAAAGCCAATCACAGAATCAATCATAGAATCATACAGCTCTAGTTTGAAACAGTTCTCGAGAAAATAAATAGAGCACCACAAAAAACCCAAAAAACCCAACAAAACAAAACAAAACAGTTTTACCAACATTAAACAGTGACTTGAAAGTCTACTTTGAACTTCAACTTGTTTATAAAGGATATATTGATAAATAGAAAGCCTGATGCTAGAGAAAATGTAAGGTTACATTAAAAATGATTCAGGTTTTGTAGCAGCCTTCAAAATCTTCCCTGGGCATGTCATACCTACTATTTTAACACAAAATTCACTGCTATTTAATTTTTAATTTTCTTCCATTTTAAGACAAAGAAAACTAATTTTGATGCTTTGAACGTTGTGTAACCATCAGGCTACTGTCTGTTCTGGGTATTTTACATAAACTGAAGGCTATAGATATACTTGAGCAGTACCATATTGCTTTAAACAAATCAAGACTTAAAATGTGAAGGAGCAGAGCTCCACTTTCTAGCTAAAGATATGGCAAATGTGGTAGGGGAAAAAGGTATAAAACAAAGCTTTTGCAAGAGTATGTGGAATAAAACCATCTCAATTCCACTCTATTTTTATGTAATGTTTTTATTTCAGGGTAATATAATCAAGATGACAGAGTTGGCTAATGGCAGGGTTCTGAAAGAACTGCAGATTCCTGATTTCCACTCGATTTCCTCTGTGTTGGAACACATTGCATCTTCTTCAGAAGAGTAATTGTATCATGGGGAAGCAGAACTCCAGAGGCAGAATTTTCTGTCACTTCAGCAAGATGCTTCACACCTCACATTTTGATGAGTTGATCAGGATAAAGAAACATAAGCTGAACATAAAATACATGCCAGCTTATTCTTTCCTACCTAGAAATGTGCCCTAATAAATCACCCATACTTGAAATGAGGGTTTACTGAAATGACGTGTAAAATACAAACAGATTCCCATGTCTGTGGCAAATTGAATCCTTACTGTTTTGCTCCATAATGGCCATAAAATACTTCCAAGAATCTTTAGAAACATATTTTAAATTATTCCCTTAAGCCTACTCAGATCTGCCTTATGATGAATGTGGGAGGTTGAGTGAGAGCAGTTTATATGCCAAGGACCAGGAAAAACAAAATGACAAAGGACAGATTTAATAATAGGAAAGAGGGTGTTAGTTGTACATTCTTATGGTTTCTTTTCCCTAAGTATGTCTCATGGCCCTATTCTCATTTCATTACACTCTAGCCAAACAGACATTTTTTTGCTATGAAAGGAGACTACTGGTTGTAACTTGTATTGTCTGTTGTATATTTTCTGATGTCTTTATCTCTTGAAATATCAGTTACAGGCAAAGTACTTTACTAATCACAGTATTTTTAAGATGTTTGTCATCTGAGTTCTACAACTGGATAAATTCAATAACTGTAGTATAAAATATTATATTGATGCCTTGGACATCAAGGTTAATTTTGCTGCCTATATCCTGGAAGTTTTGTATTCCCCGAATTATTTTAAATTTGCAAGGAACAAGAAGATATTTCCTTGGTCAATATAATTTTCAAAAGCATGCTTGTCTTCATTGAATACTTTTACCTACAGAATGATTTCAAATTAAATTGAAGTACAAATTTTTATAGACTCTGTTAAAGTTCTTCAAAAAGCACTTAAAAGACAATAATTTTTTCAAACAAGTAACAAACAATTGACTGAGCAAGTGTACTCAAGTGTTTATATTAGCACAGCTTGCTTGGTTCCAACACACCTCAAAACACCACAGTTGCTTATCAGGCCAGCTATGATTTAGGAAATGTCTAGAAGTTCAGAAAACCTAACCGAGGGTATATCTCACATGCTGCCAGAACCACAGAGGTAAACATCATGACATCTGAGGGATGTTGTATTAGTCAGCTCAGAATCCAGCCTCATTGACTGCTGTCCAACAGGGATAACATGCAGACCTTTTCATACCACTGAGCATTAATTAGGCTGCTACCAGTCTTCTCTGTGCTACCAGTTATAAATATTAATAACATCGTATGTTTTATTCATTTCTCTAAGTGGCAACTTTAAGATCCTTCCCATTTTACACGGGCCTCTATAATATGTCTCACGAAAATGTTCTATATAAAACAAAAATCAAGGTAAAATGATTTCTACCTTTATCATGAAGGCACAAGGGAGTCACATGATACTGTCACTGTGCTGGTAACTGCACTCTATCTTCTGAGAGAAGATTCCTGCTTTTTAACTGCTACACATTCTTCATATCCCTTTGTTCACCACATAAAGACCAGGTTACTTTTTTGATTTTCAATGCAATTACTCTCCAGTCAGTCCCAATTTCCCCAACACTGTCTCAATTCTGCATGGTCCTTTTAAATTCAGGGACACAGATTGCATACAGATTGTATGTGCCTTTACAGTGAGGCAATCTCATATAGTGTTTGATATCACAGCTTATAACCAGAACAAGCAACTTATGTCCTCTCACTTTAATATAGCAATTCCTACTCACAAAAATAACATTCATGTCTGACGTCTGCTTTGCACCTCTAGGATTAAATTCTTCTGATAATAGGTCATTTACCTGCTTAAAATGCTTTCTTTGGATGGCACAAGACATCCACTCCAGATCATGTTCTCTTCAGTGATTGCTAAAAAAGTTTAAAGCAGCAACCTGAACTTAAAACATATATTTCTTGGATGCTTAAGATGGAAGCAATGGATTCCATTCAAGTTGTCTGAATGTACATTTCTGTAACAGAAGGTTGCACTGGAGAACTGATATTTCATTTCTGCTTCAGCTGTACAGATTTTGAGCAAATTAATTCCTTTTATTTTGCTTCATGTTTTCTTTTGAAGATAAACTCATTTTCAGATTTAGACTTGACAGCACAGAAATCTGCAACTCCCTCTATAGGAGAATTGAACTGCTGAATAACAGGAGACAGCACTTGAAGAAAAAAAGAGACTTATCTCCAAAGCTAGGAAGAAAAATACTCAGGAGTAGGAAAAGTTCATGTTTTCTCATAGAAAAGTCCTTTTTGCAGCTGTCAGGATGGGCTGCTGGCTGCAAGGGTCTAGTAAAAGGATATTAACCAACAGGTAGGTAACTATGACCCTGGATACAAGAGGGGGCCAGAAGCAGGATTCAGAAGGGTGTTTCAAAACACTAAGGATAAAAGCAAAAACCAGAAACTAGACTAAGGAATTAAATTTGGTGAGTTTTTTTGGTTTTTTTAGAAGTCTTTCCTACAATGTATTCTCAAATCATCAAGCAAAGTCAGGAATACATTACACTAAACATCCAGAAATGAAACACAAGAGGGAATCTGCAAACAACTACATGTGATTTCAAATGCCTTGCTTGAGAAAGAAATACTAGGCAATTTGAGTTAATCTGTATTTAGCTGAAATTTTATCAGGATTAGCTGGAATCAAAGCAAACCAGTCTAAACCAAGATGCTGGATATAGATTCTGGCTATGTCTACTTTGCTTTATGGTTGGCAAATTAGGCAATGATCCTGTTAATACAAATATTCCAGAAGCACTTATAGGATGTTCTCTCTTGGCAAGCCAAGAATATCATCCATGGTTACAAGAGGTACTATACTCTTAAAGTGAACAAAGTTTTGGATGGGCTTAGGTAAGCCAAAAAAGCAAGACAATAAGTAAGGGTAGAAACACTTAAAGATTCCCCAGTCTAGACACTTTATGCTTCTGTGATGAGAATGTTATTCAGAACATGGTACTTCAGTGGCAGTTCTCTCAGAGATGTTTCTAAAATAACATAAACTATTTCATGTGGCTTAAATATAGGAAAATATTCTCAGATAAAAGGGTTATATTTCATACAATCTTTAATGGAAAGACTTCAACTGTGAAGTCTCATAAAAATTAAACAAGGAGAAATTACTCCAGAAAAACAGTTGTTAAGATTTGGTGTTGGAATAAAGATAGGGAAAACTGTGAGCAGCTGCTCGTGATACCGAAGTCAGAAAATAATCCAATTCTCCTCAAGCATTGACTAAATTTGCAGAAGCCAATGGCATTACTCACATAGTTACTCACCCCTACATGACTAAGACAATGCAAATCCACCCCAGACAATGAGTATACTCAATGGTATAATTCTACTTGTGCTTCACACTTCTTTAGTTAAATGTCATCCTTTTTTCCTGGGAAAATCTTTCCCTTACCAAAACAACTCTATAATTTTGTGCCCATCCAAATTTTAAAGCCTATAGACAGCTAAAGTTACCAAGAAGAGCCATTCAACGTCTCATGGCATCCCACCACTGCCAACACTCAATCTCCAGCCACAGTCTTGGTAATGTCAAAGGTAAGGCTGAGACAAATCCAAGGAAGAGAGAAATATCAGTTTGTTATAGACTCAGAACAGTTCTCAGCCCAAATTTTCAATGAAAACATGCAAACAAACAAACAAACAAAAACAAAGACATGCTATCAGAAGAAACAAAAAAAAAAACCAAACAAAAACACCAAAGAAACACCAAACAAACAAAAAACCAAAATCACTCTTCAAAAAACTCCAAAAATCTACCTCAAAAAACAGCACAAAAAAAATCCCCAAAAAAACCCCCCAAAAAACCCCCACAACAAACTCCACCACAACCAAGAGACAGCAACCAAAATTGTTTCTCATTCTGAGATATGTGTATATATATAAAATAAATCTCCATTTCTGAAATTTTCAGCATTATAGACAGAAGGTAAATGCTCAGATGCTCAGGCTCATGATACGGCCTATAGAAAGAAGACAGATCTTCCCAAAATCTTGTTTTAGGTAATATTTGGTAGGATTAACTAGAAACATGGCAGCATTATTGCAGAGAGATGGGCGTACATTAGAGATGCACAGTTTATTCTGCCTTTGTTTACTAGATTCCCTGTGAAGCAAAAATTGGCACAAGGAAGATACATTGCTCTGATAATTTTAATTAAAGTTTGTAATGCATCAGTGGATACCTAAACCCAAATATCAAGCTCATCAGCTGTTCTGCCACTACTCCTTCCCCTGAAACACACACAGCCTATGAAATGGAAAGAGCTTAAGATCTAACCATAAACCTTTATCAGCTATAGAGCTGATTTCAGCTTTTTTATATGGGTTAGAGCATATCCAGGAGCCCCTCTGTCATATGCTATTGGGAGCAGAAAAGGTTAGGCTCAATCTGCCTGGGAGTCCCTTCAAATATACATGATGGGAAGAGAACTTTCCCAGAGCCAAGCACTTTATTCCTGTCTCCTGGCAACTGACTTAGAATTTCCTTGAATAAATGACTAATCAAATTGTACACAGAAACTCCTGCTTGGCAAAACATTTTATAAAGAGCAGACATATCTAAATGTCATAGCAAATGCTGCCATAATCACAAGTGGTTTATGGTTAATGCCATGAGCAGTGCCAGAACCTCAGGATTTATGAAAGATAACACACATGCTCAGGATTATATATCTTTCTCAATTTTCTTATGTTCATCCTTAACTCCACATGTTTCTCACATCCCTTAAACTTGAAGGCATGCTACCCATTCCCTGATGGCAGTCTCTCAGATTACCAAATGAAAAATGCATGTTTTATTCATTCTCTAGGGTTGCAACCACCAGGACACTGTGTGCCACCCCAGCCTCTGTGAATGAGCATGCAAAATCAGCTCCTAATGGTTGCATTTTTAATGTCTGTATAATATGCATGCACATGTGCACTATCCTCTCTTTCCCATCAGGGTTTATTCCATAGATGGTCCAGCTGCAGGCTGAGAACAAGAGAAAAAAACAACTGAAAACTTGTTTACAGAAAAAATATTTTTTATTTAAAAGAAAATAAGTAGGAATTGCTCTCCCCTGTACATCTAAATAAAGAAAAAACATTGAAATAACACAGAAAAAATACCAAACTAAATGCTGAAGAATTTTGTTAACATCAAACATTATCATTTGTTCTTTCTTAAAACAATTAGGCATATTCCTGCCCACATAATAAAACCTGATTTATCCCTGGTATGAAAAACAAGGGGTCCATAATGCTTTACACATAAGTTGAAACTATGAATAAGGTCAATATAAAAGTATAAGTTTTTACATTTCCACTCTGTTCTTTTCCTTATAGACTAGTCACTAAAGCCAATGTCATTTTTTTGATACCCTGTGATTTTCCAGCACTGTGTCTGTCTGTGATTGTGTTATGAATGAGTGTTGGAGATCTTAAAAAATCATCAGCAATGCTATCAGCAAAAGTCAGATTTGATATTAGGCAATCACAAGACAAAGTTTTTTAGCAAAATTCACTTTACTATTTACGGGACAGTTAAGGGACACCAAGAAAAAATGAGCAACAACAAAAACAAACAAAAAAAAAAATCCAAGCAATCAAAACAGAAATGAACTGGGAACTATTTAGGGTGTGTGTATATGTGTGTGTTTGTGTGTGTGTGACAAAAGGACAAGGGCAAGGATAAAAAGGAATACAGCCTAAAAGTTTACCAGCACTTAAACTTAACAGTACTTTAGCATGTTAAACCTTAAATCTAACAATTTAACGAAGTAACAACACTTACGTCTAACTTAACCCCAATTTATAGCTTAACCTTAAAAATTTAACAGAGAAATAACACTTAACAGCATTTAACCTAACTTAAAGCTTCAACGTTATATTTAGCAACTTAGGAAAAGAACAATACTTAGCAGCATTTAAGAAAAGCTAAGGCATAAGTCACAAGCCTATAGGCCTAACTTACTTTGACATCTAAAAACAAGTAATGAAGCAGCCTTTCTCCCAGATTTGCTATAACATATGCACGAGTTTATGTACCCAGACATAAAAAGCCAGTGCAAGAAATGTACCTGTGAGAAACTGCCCCAGAGGTCAGCAAAATACTCACTTTGGATGCCTTTGCATCTCCCAATGGATGAAGGGTCTGGCCTCAAGGACTGAGGGGATCCGCCCAGGAGTCATCATCATTCAGCCATCCTCCAAGTACAGCTAACATGGGGCTGGCTGGCTCTGAGAGCCCCCACTCAGAGGAAGGCTGCTGGCCACAGCAGCTGGGGCCCAGGAGAGCTCCAAGGGTCCCCTTTTTGACTGCTGGGTTTATTGGGTCTCAAGGGAGTGGGCTTTAGTCATAACAGTGTTATGTCCTGGCTGCAGCTGGGGTCAGCTTCTTTGGAAGAGTGAGAACAGGGATATTATGCCATTCAGGGAAGAAAAGTATTTTCCAAGGCTGTTTATAGAGAAAACAGGAGCTCGTTAGCAATTCCTGGGAGCAGACAGTATTTCTGATAATCTTGGAAAGAGCTGAGCCCAGGTGCTGTTTTTCAATGCCGAAGCCTAACAATTTCTCAGATCACATTGCAGCCTGGAAAGGGTATGGGGGGCAGGTTGGAGAGTGGGTGGAGAATCACGGCATACCACAACCAATTGTTCCTTCAAAACCACAAAACCACTCCTTAATCATAATGTGAAATAGATGCAGATATAGAAGTATGACTGTAAGACAAATACACTCGTTTCAGTTGTTTAAAACTTAGCTAGCCATTATGCAATCATTGCAAAACTTTTAATTCTTTTTGTCTACCAGATTAAGTTTTGGGGTGAATATATCTACATAAACAGACAAATCTTTCTGCAAACAAGGAAAGACATTGGTTTTGTTCAGACCAAGAAGTATGCAAATCTTTGAGAGTTCAAGTACTTCCACCATCTGGGAAAGAAACAAAATACTTGACAGAGCATTTCCCCTTGCTTCAGAAATGTTTTAGTATCCCATGAGATTTTCCCTTAATCTGAGCATCTGAAGATTTCTTCCTTTACAGTTTTGCAGAGCAGCATATCCATGCTGAGCATGTTCCATCCCAGGAGAGTCAGAAATTCCTTAGACAGTCAGGAACTGTTCCTCCCCACAACTGCCCTCCACCCCGCAAGGAATAATCCAATTCTGCATTCAGGAAATGAGAGAAAGGAGAGCGTCTGGGGATTGCAACAGACCCAAAGGGGGGATGTATCACAATTCATATGCAAAAGGCTATAGAGAAGGTTGCACTGCTAATATTAACGTCAGCCTTTGACTACTTAAGCATGATATTCTGTCAATTCTATGTAATTTTCTGTAAATCAGAAATACAAAGATCCTTTAATTTCTCTCATTTTTTATCTCAGGCTGTTGCCATTGTGTATTTGTAGTTGTTTCAGAAGGATGGCTCTTCAGTTACTTCTCCTAGGAAACCTTGTCATAGACTAAGAAACCTTGTTTTAAGTCAGGGTTTTTTCTCTTGCTGTACATTTTTTTTTCTGTCGTTTTTCATCCCTTTAGTGGGTTGACCCTGGCTGGATGCCAGGGAACTATTCTATCACTTCACTCCTCAGCTGAACTGGGAGAGAAAATATAAAGCTTGTGGGTTGAGATAAAAACAGGGAGAGGTCAGTTGCCTGTTACTCTCATGGGCAGAACAAACTCAGGGAAATTAACTGAATTTATTACCAATCAAATCAGAGTAGGATACTGAGAAATAAAGCCAAATCCTAAAAACATCTTCCCCTTACTCATCACTCTCTCCAGGGTCAATTTCACTAATCATTCTCTCTCTCTCTTCCCCTATTGAGCCACAGGGGGACAGGTAATGAGTGTTTAGTCAGTTCATCATGTTGCCTCTGCTGGTCTTTCCTCCTCAGCAGGAGGACTCTCACAATCTTTCCCTGCTCCAGCATGGAGTACATCCCACAGAATCACAGAATAGTCTGAGTGGGAGGAGATCTACAAGGATCATGAAGCCCAGATTTAAATGAATGGCCCATACAGACAGTCCTCCATGAATGTGCTTCTCCAACACAACTCTTTCCCGTGGGCTGTGGTTCTGTAGGAGCTGCTCCAGGGTGGGTCCCTTCTCATGGGGTACCATCTTTTCAGGAGCAGGCTGCTCCAGCATAGGTCCCCCATAAGGTCACAAGTCCTCCCCTCTCCATGGGTCCACAGGTTCTTCAGGGAACTCCTCCAGCTCAGGCTTCCCAGAGGGTCACAGCATCTTCCGGGCATCCACCTGCTCTGGTGTGGGGTCTGCTCCACCTCGGATCTCCTAGGGCTGCAGGAGCACAGCTGCCTCACCACGGTCTTTACTGGAGCTGCAGGGGAATCTGTTTCCAAGTATGGAGCACATCCTACCCCTCCTCGTTCACTGCTCTTGGGCTCTGCAGGCCTGTGGCTCTCACGTGTTCCAAATTCTCTTTCTGACTGTGGTTGCTGTTGTGCAGCAGTTTCCTCCCTCCCCCTGAACTGCTGCTACCAAAACATTGCTATTCAAACCAAATAAAATCCCTGTGAATGCATGTCTATTCAAAGTTGCAGAGTGCTTGAGCCAGGGTAGCCAGAGAGCTCCTGGTGGAGTGGGCACAGTATAAAACCAAAAGCAAAGACCTCTGTCTAAAGAGCACTCAGGAACAGTCTGTGGGAGTTTTTCTTTGTGGGAACAAAGCAGAAGAGAAGTGCAGGACAGGTCACTGTGTAAAAACACTGGTTGTGCACACTTGCAGTGTGGGTGGACCACAGCACTTCATTAGCTGCTCAAGCTCAATGCAGGGCAGATTACAGTCTGACAGCAGCTGTCAAGCTTAATTCAGCCAGCAAACTACTGCTAGAAAACAGACACCTTGCACAGCAGTTTCCTCAGCTCCCAGTTCAGTTCCACTTGGTGGATCTTTGTGGTGATTTAAATAATATATCTGATTTTTTCATGCCTGATCTATTGATTAAATTTTGGGTTTCAAGTTTGAGCAGATCTTCCTGTGTATCATGAGGTCTTATTTATGTTTTCTTCCAAGGCAAAAATTTATTGTAAGGCTGGTTTATTTGCAAGGCAATGTTTAACAAAACAGTATGAGATGTAGCTGATTAAAAACGCAGCCAACAATAAAGTGATTATCTTTCAGCACAGTGTGTGGTGCCATATGGTGACTGAGCAAGTGGGAAGAACTAATGCTTGATATGCAGCTCTGGTGATTTACGGTTACTGACTTCCTGTAGAAAATTACTTCTTCTTTCATAAAAAACTAATTATCTTAAGAAGTACATGTTTGCAGAGAAAATTTATATTGATAAATTTGCCAGTGCAGTATTCAGGTGAATCAATGATCTAGAAAAAGCTCAAGAGGTAGGTGCTTTTTGAACACCTGTCTCGATCTGTCCTGCTGACCCTGATCAGGAAATTTGCTTGAAATAACAATGAGCAGCTGTTTTTAATGGTTCTTTTTATTGTTTATTGTATTTATAAACTGTGTATAATTGCACCAAATCAGGAAACATACATACGTGCAAAAATTATTCTTTTGCGCTTTTTAAAATTTCTGCTAATAAAAATGAAGACTTTGTAAAAAAGATCTGTTATTTCATAAACTCAGGGAGTTTTCTCTTCCTACAACAGAAAAAAAAAACCCAAAAAAGGTAACAACCTGAAAAACAAAGAAGACTTAAAGCAGGAATCATATTTTCATGAAGAAAATTTAATGAAATTGTTTTTGTTGTCTTAGATAGAACCACATTTATCCTTATTAAGTTCAAGACGCCTCATCTCTCACTATAGTATACATCTGAAATAATGCTACTATATTAATAGATATAATTCTGAAAGGCAGGCATCTTAAGAACCATACTTTTAGCCTGGTAAAAGCTTTGGGAACCTTTACACTTAAATGTCTTACTCCATAGATTAGATATAAACATGTGTTGTGCATAAGACATTAGATAATTTCTAATATGAAAAAAATTCATCATGTGGGATATCACAGTAGATGTTTTCACCATTCCTGTGTTTTCTGTTCAATCCTTTCTTTTATAGGTATCTAATGTCTCCTTTTTATCTTCTGAATGCAGTATTATATAAGTGAATTCCTTTCAGTCAGTCAATCCCATATGGAAAAACAGGCTGAATCCCACAGAGGCTTGGAGTGGCTCAAAACACGTTCTTCATTTCCCTCTGAAGATGACAAGCACAACTGTCCTGTCTTCATTGTCCCAATTATTTATAGTCTCATTTCTCTTTTTTTCCTTTCTCACAGTTATTAGCATTTAATATTATTTATATGCAAATTATATAAATTACAGTCTTCAAATTTTTTCTCTATCCTAATTCCTTTAAAGGCTCATTACCTTGACCGAATAAAGCTGTCTTTTCCTTCTTTATCCTTTTTCTTAACTTTTTTTTTTTTTCTCCAGGAAAACAGAATCATTATTTATTGCACAATTATATATTCTAGTTCTTCCCCTTATCTTATGCATATTTGAGTTTGGTGATCCTATGTGGTGGCTCTATTTACTGTAATTTTTACAAGCTCAGATGTGGAGTCAGCATAAAGAAGGAATCATGCAAATAGATCTGTATGTCTACAATTGATGAAGGTCCAGTACTGCTTTAATATTAGTGTAGGACAGTGTTAAAGAGAAGCAGCCTTACTGAAAATAGCAGTTGCAATGAGTTTTTTACTTGAATTTAATTCAAATTTAAAACCAGTAATCAATTGAACGAAGACTCAGGATGTTCTAGCTGTTTATTCAACAACACAGTAACCCATATTGCTTGAGGGATATAATGGAGGAACTTTTTATTAACTAAAAATTAAAGATCTGCGACGTAGTCTCTTTCTTCTGCCTATATGCAAATCTTTAAGATCCACTGGGAAATGAACATGCATTAGCAGAATACCATAAATCATATCCATCTGTTTCTCTACTAATTCATTCACGAAATTGCAATAAAATGTGTTGCTAAATACAAAAAAATATGGTTTGTTTTCTAGCTTTAACCATAAATTGCAAATATTTTCAGAATATTAAACTATATTCTATTATTCTGAATTTGGTCTTCTTTCTAACAAAACAACATGAAGAACTTATCTGCTAACACTACTTCAAAGGTACTATGATAACATGAGTAATGTTGTGAAAGTAACATTATTATAGATAAGCCCCTATGAATTCTATAAAAAAGAAGACAAAGGAATAGAAAGTAGAGGGGAAATTTCAAATTTGTTTGTTTATTTCTTGAGGGGTTAAAAAAAATATAGTAAATAATAAAGAAGGTAATGATCCCAGAAGAAAATGGAGAGAAGGTAGAAGTACAGGAAACTTGAAAGCTACAAGTTTACATGAAAGCATGTTCCTTCCTCCTCTAGAATATCCTTTCTTCCCTGGCAGGTTTTGTTGCAAAACTGAAGGGGCCAAGAAATCACCAAGGACTGTAGGATCTCAATTCCATGGATTCCATCAGAAGATGCAACTGCACCTCTTCTAGAAACTGGAGGGTGTTTCTCTTGGATTGAGGTGGAGCAAAAGAAAGTATAGAGGGCATGGCATAGAATGAACACTGAAAGACACTGACTAAGTCCTGGAGCAATTTAGCTTGGGAGAAATATCTAAAGATCATCTGGTCCAAATGCTTGCAAGAAGAGTGGTTTACCTCAGAGACAGGTGAGATTGCTCAGAGTCTTTGTCGAGTTTTGAGTGTCACCAAGCACAGAGATCTCACACTTCCCTGGAAGACCAGTTGTCATTTTTGTCCACCATTATACACAACCTAAACTTTTGGCAGAGGAATTTAAAATATTACTGACAACTGTCAAAACCAAATATGCTAAATTAAATGAGCATATTTTATTGTTTTATCACATTTTAATGTATTATTAAAACAAAAACTTGGATAAAACTGAAACAGAGCCTAACACACTGGTAAGACAGGATGGCTGAGCTTGTTTGATGGCTTCTTGTGAATTCTAGACCCTTATTATGCAGTCTATATAATCTGGACTTCTTTGCCAAAACAGTACATCAGACTATCCAGAGATGGTGTCCTGAGCCTGTCTCTTCTGTGTGAATGCACCACGGCCTCACAAACATGTGGATGAATATAAAAAGACAGAGAATTTAGTTTATTTATGCGCTCTCAAATCCATGTATAATCTCATAGTGTAGATATTTTGATTTCAGTTAAATGACTAATTTTAAATACTTCAATGCTTCATTAAAGGTAAATCTGAGAAAAAGTTTACATTATATCTTCTCAGATAAATGCTCCCCAATAATGGATCCACAGCCACATTGGAAATGCAGTCAATGCAAGATTGTTATACATCACAGCCCTTTCTTACAGGGCATTTTTGTGTCTGAGGGTGTTTTACTGGTCTGAACATAGAAATTATAGTATCTGCTGGTTTCTGACATTAGGAAAAGACCTGTAATTTGCAACCAATTTACATGGATCATTACAATTTCCTGTTGCTGTGTTTCAAAGTTCACAGAATACAGATCATTAGCCTAAATTAAAATTGCCTGTGCACATATAAAAAGCAAAAAGGCTAATATGAGTATGCATAGCAAAGAAGAAAAGCATGCTTAAAATGGGCCACACTTGACATATAACAACACGATGCAACAGAAACAATCCAAAGAAGTGGGAAATAGAAAGCAAAGATTCCTTTATTCAACTCTGATTTATATAACATTTTTACACAGATATATTTAAATTCCTTAAGCTGTATCCTAAACCAGAGACTATACAAAACCTGATTTATAATAGGATTTTCAGTAATTATAACTATTTAATCTTTTACCTCTGTTCTCATAGCTCTTGTCATTAAGAAAATGATTTAAGTTTATAGTATACCATATTTGAGAAGAAGAGGTGATATGATGTGGAGGAATACAAATTATGATAGGAAATTTAAAATAATTTTGACCTGCAGACTTTCAGAAAATGAGGAATTTTAATATAAAATCAGCAGCTCCTTGTCATTCACAAAGATGAAAATGCACAATGGACAGTCTTATTTCAACACTGCTCAATAATAAACCAGCAGGCCAGACATGACTCAGAGTCTGCTCATAAATCAGTCTTTTGACATGGAACAAGGAGACAGACACAAGGAAAAGGAAGGCAGAAAAGAGAAAAGGAGATAAATAGCAAAGCCATGCCTCAAGTGGCTTTCCACTCTATTCTCTTAGACAATTACATGAAATATTAAATAGTGAAATTGCTGACGAAAAGAGTGTGTTAAGCAAACAGTCTATAATGGACCAAGTTATTGAAATCAATAGTAGATTTGCTATAAATTGATGTAAGACCATTGTAGAAGCAACTTTGCTCCATAAGATACAACAATAGGCCCCATGATGATTCCCATTACAGGTATAATCCCAAAATTGGCAATTTTGAGAACATAAAAGTATTTCTTATTCCCATCAATGGCAATAGCAGAAAAAAACATAAAGGCAGATTAAATTGACATAGGAATTATGTCAATTAAATAAAATTGACCCATCAAATTAGGAATTTACATTGGTCAAAAGTGCATGAATATCTGAGGTGGCTCCATTAAACTCAGAGATTTGTCAGCTCTCAGTTTATATATATATATAATTTTTGAGGTGTTTTCTATGTATAACAACAAAGCCAATCTCTCATACATCCAGGACACTCTTACCTAATAAATGGGGTTCAGCCAAAGAAATTCAGTTGATGAAACTGAGACAAAGGTCTGCCACATCAACCTGTGAAATGCAAGCCTGCAAACAATGAATGAAGCAGGAATTAGTACTGTGATTTCTTTGACTGCGAGCATTCAGCATTTGCTAGTTTAATAGCATGCCAGCACCAAAGCCCATCCAGCTATATGGTATTTTATAGCTAAAAATGGGGCTGAGTTGCAAGCTAGATAGCTATTTAAGAATCTTAGGAACCTTGTCTTCAATGCATCTTAAATGCATTTTCAGTGTCATACTAGGAAAAACTGTGAAGAGAAGTAAGACAGGACAAGTTCCAGCAGTATCAAATTGAAACTGGTAATAATATCTTTTTAATATGTCAAGGTGAACAAATAGGAGATTTTGGAGGATTTTTGGAAGTATTTTGGGGTGATGTCAACACCACTGTAAAGAAATATATATCCTGACTGTTCCCTCATTGTGATTAAATAATGGTGGCAAATTAAGTGTTAAAAATTTAAGGAGAAAGAAATAACAGTAAAAAAAGAAGGCATGATGGGCTCAACTAAGGATTCAGAAGCAAGACAAATAATTTAAGTTTACTTTAGGAGTTATGATTTTAACTTCTTTGTTAAGCCTCTGAGCATGGCCAGGATAAACAAAAAGCTTTAAATTTAGATTTAATTGGGAGCTCATTAAACTGTTATGTAGCAGATTCTGTCGCTTGTGAAGTGCTTAATTTAACATCGCATTTCTCAGTCCAGTGTGAGCTGGAGAGACTGTTTTGGCTGGCACACTGAGTGCAGACCTGCATCTAGCATTGATGATCACAAACACTATGCCAACTCAATCAGATGGCAATTGGTGGAGAAAAAATCAGGCCCACTCTACTATGCTGAAATGTTTTCTTTTTGTGTGGCGTCTAATAGGCATATTGCACCTATAGACAGAATTGGTATATTCCTGTCTCTTTTCCTTGGATACCAGCATATTTCTGTAAATCAAAGAAATTCATTGTGCTAGACTGATTCAAAGGTGATACAGTTCAAAAAAGAATTGCAGCTTCCAATATCAAAGATTTATGGGTAGAAGTAACATCTCTTATTTTTTTACAAGAGCTTTTATGTCTCCTGCCAGAAAGGTGAAAGGGCCTGCAGAGATGAACAGCTAAAGTTGCCTTTGTGCAGTGTGGGCAGTAACCTGCAGGTGAAAACAGTGACAATGGATCAGGGTCAGAGGACAGACAGTCCACCAGTGTACTCTCTAATCCCAGCCCCTGAAACATGATCCGGGGAACAAAAATTTTCACCCTCTTTAAGGAATTATCAACCTTTTAGTTGTAACCCTGGACTTACACCTGTCCCAAATTCCCAGTGAAAAGAGAATTGTAAAAATGCTCTGAACAGGAGGAGCAAACCACAGAGAGTTTGCCATCTGGAATCTGCATTGGAGGATAACAAACAAGACAAAAAAAGACCAAAAAAAATAGAAAAAGCAGTGAACATGCAACATGAATAACTAGTTCTAAGGAGCTTCTAAATCGAAACTTGCACTGTTTAATGAAATAAATTTTCTTAAAGGACAAATGGAGATCAGCAGACACTGCAGAAAGTTCTGGTTTTCTCATTTCTCCCATCACAATTTGTTTTCTCTAGAAGACCAACTTCATAATTTGCCTGTATTCAGGATTGACACCTTCTTTTTTCCTTCAGTTGCCTCATCAGCATCTATCACATGGACTTTTTTCCTTTACAATCAACATGTTTCTCACTTACAATGAGCAACATCCAACAGCCCAATCCAAAAGAAGTCAACCAGAAAACACAGGAAGATGGATTGAAATTATGCACTGTAAAGAAATGGGGTGGCTCTTGTCAATACAGAATGATTGTGAACAAAACTAAGTATTGTTTATGCAATTTTTATGTTGTAAAGAAGAAATAGAAGAAATGGATAGTTAAATTATTTACTAATTTTAGCATTTAGTATTAGTTTATCAATTACAATAAATAGAAAGTAGTGCATTAAATCTTTTAAAAACTGAAACATGGTCTTTTTCTTTCATTTAGCTTAAGATCCCATCTTGCTGTTCTCTCTATTTCTACATGTTGTTATTCCTCCATGATAGTCCCTAGTACCTTAATCTTTCAGGGCCACTGAACCAAATATTTAATAGCTGACACAGACATAGTGATATCCTTATCACTAAAAATTATTTCTGTCATCCAGATGACACCAAACCCAACGACATTCTTGAAGTTTTCATACATTCATTTGCTCTAGATTTTATTTTTCCAGTCGTCAAAACATAAATAGGTTATCAAGCTAAAACTTTAAGACATATCAAGATTGTCACATTGAATGTTAAAGTTACCCTTTTGTTTGTTTTCTGGGTGATTTTCAGACTGACAGGGATGAGAAGTCACTTTGTTGAAATCATGAGACGTCCTCTCACCTCCTTATCACAATGAAGGTTCATCAAGGTAGAAAAAGCAATTTTAGAAGGGTTAGAAATACAAAACCACCCACAAAAAAGCAGTAACTCAACAGCTGACAGCAGGGTGAAGAACTTCTTCAGGTCAAATTGAATCTTTTCTTTTTAATAGGTAAAGGCATGAAAAACTTGTCAGTCATACTCTTATACTAGCTTGGATAATATTACGATGCTATTTATTGACAGAAAGCAGCTGGAAAAGCGTGACTGTCCATTGCAAATATCCTTTTTTATCCAAATATTAGGAAAAAATCTATTGGCTTACACAAACTCAGCTTTTTTTCTAAGTGCAGCATTTCTAATAGTGAACTGTAGCATTGTTCGAATACTTTATTTCAAGATAAAATTATTTCCTCAAAAATTAATGATTGCTCCATCAAAGGGCAGTTGGACATGAATCAGATCTAGTCTTGAAACACTGTCTCTTCTAATGGGACTTCACAGCTGTGGATGCTTCTGTAGGTAATACCTAGAGATACTTAGTACAGATTCATTTGGCTTGACTTCCAGGTACATCTAGGTTCCTGTGGTTCAGGTCTCTCTGAAAACCATGAGGGAACATTAATCTCAATTATTTACCTGGGATTTAAGAACTACCTTTAGGACCTACCTATTATGAGCAACATCCAGTGAAGGTACTCAAGAAGAGGGGCCTCCTTTTCTTGTTTGTTTGTTTGTTTTTTAATGATGGTCCAAAGTCTTGAGAGGTTCTTAATGTTCTTAAATCATATTGAAACATATTGATGAGGGCTCCATTTGACTGTGCTCTACTACTTCTAGTGGTCATTAGCAAGTGATTTGTACAATGTAACAGACTTCTGTATCAGGAGTCTTTGTCAAACCTTTTGGACTCATGTAATCTTATTTTGAGTTATGTTAGGACATAGAGCTTGTAGTATTTCATTCCTTTCAGCCAGGTGACTGGCTTCAACATCCAAAAAGATGACAAAATATTTCTGTAAAAATTTTATTTAATAATTTAACAATAGAGATACAAACATGAATTTTTATGCTCATTAGTGAACTTGTTTACTTTTAATATTTTCCTTGAGGTTTAACTTAAGAATACTTAAGAATTCCACAGTCAGATAAAGCTCTATTGTATGACATTTGGCTGCTTATGCTACAGTTCAGAATGTTAATCAGCCTCTGCTTCATACACATTAATTCAGACTGTTAGGGGCACCAGACAAATCTTCTCCTGCATATTAAAGGCTAGAATTAGCTGAGGAGTTCAGACTTCTGTGCTGCAAACATTGCCATTTCTTACACCAGTGACTTGATAAGGTCAATACATATGCATAGGCAATATCTAGAAAGGATGAATATCTAGAAATGAACTCTCTGAACTTCAAGAGATGCCTCTCTTTCCTGCTTCACTTTGACTTCTAGCTACTTCACAGTAAGTCATACTGCATTGTAAATTAGCAATGAGGTCTTGACTATTTTGTCTGTACTATGATATGTATTAAAGTCTCACAGTAGCATTATTTAACATTTATTTTTGAATTATATATAAAATAAGATCTTTATTCCTTTAGTTCAACATTGACAGTAAAGAAATGGGGATACATACAAAGTCAGAGAGAAAAAGCCCACAAATATCATAATCCCAAAGGAAAATGCAATTAATTATGATCTGTGTGCTTTTTCCAACCCTCCTCTATTTCCAGAAAAAGGAATTAGAAATCCCAAAGGGAAAGAAAAGCTGTGGGAGTAATTATTCAACACCCTACAAAATTCACAGTGGAAATGCACTGCATCCAGATTTCAAACACAGAATGCTTGGAAGAGACCTTAAAGATCATCTCCTTCCAACTCCCTCCTTGCCATGGGCAGGGGCATCTTTCAGTACACCAGGCTTCTTAAAGGCTCATCCAAAGGGAATTTAAATGAAGAACTCAACTTACTTGAACCCTACAAAAATTTTCTGTCTTTTCTATAATTTTTTTAGCTTCTTACCATTATTTTACAGCTTGTTCATTATCATCAGTCATAACCAAGATAGCTACTGGGTTAAGTACCAAAGTACTGCACATACCAGCATTTATGGCACATACCAAACAATTACATATATTTAAAAGAAAATATTATTAGAGTGATAATTTTTTCTGTCTCAATCAAACTATGCTTTATAGATCTGCTACTTTGACTAAAATATTCAGTCATGAACTACACTCTTTTTTCACTACAATTATATTTAGTGAATCAACATAAAATAACCAGACAACATCTTGCAATGATTTAAAGAGCTTTTTGCAGTTGCTGTTCTATAAAATTTTAATGAGTACATACAAAGTGATAGACGTTAATGTATTCTATAAAAGGCAGACAAATCTGCAGGTAATTTTTGCAGAACTTCTACCGAGTTTATTAAAAACAATATTTTACTGATGCTTATGAAACTAAACAGCTCCAACATCCTGCCAATATTTTATTGGCTAATAGTTTTCAAAAGTTAATTTTTGAAAGGAATGGAGAGAGAGAGAGAGAGAGAGAGAGAGAGAGGATAATTTAAATTCTATGCATAGGCTTTCAGTTACAAAAGAATAAAAAGCATAGCTGAAGGAGTTGGGTACTGTTCATGTACACTACTGTTGGTCACACTTGTTAAGCCCTAAGAGGGTGCTGGGAACTTCACAGAATCCCCTGTGGACTTCCACAGAAGTCCTGCACCAATTTAGCCCCACCCCTGAATCCACATGTAAGTTGCTTCAACAGCTACAGGGTTGAACCCACCTGCATTTTTATGCACAAATTACAGCAAGCAAAGGAGTCTGAGTAGTGTCACGATAACATCCAAACTTCCTTACTGTTTAGATTCATGGTCATGAGATAATCAGAGTAATAAACAAACAACACAAATATATACACCAAAAAGACCCCTAAAAATCCATCCAAACTCTCCTTGCCAAGCTAAAAAAAAAAAAAAGCAACAGAACCCAACCCTAATAAATAAACAAACCTTTACTTAGATAAAAAAAAATATCCCAGAACTCACAAAAAAAACCTCTGCCTAAAGTCCAGAGCCCTAAATAACAGGGCAGGAACAAAACAGAGAAGGCTGAGAAGCAGATGAACCTGCTTAAAATTATTTCTGAAATCCATGGTATTTATGTAACCCATTAACACTCTTCTTGAGCTCTTGGACAACACAAATCCAAACAGTTCTTTAAGTTTTATTTTGACAATGGAAATGCCCCATGACAATCAGATGTATCTCAGAAAACGCAGAAGGGAGGGTCATATTTCTTCCATACCTAAACACATTCTATTTCTTAATTTTTCTTTTCATAGGTGGCCCAAATTTTCAAATTATACTTTTGATATCTGCACAGTTTTAGAGGGTGGAATACTGAGTGCCTCATGAGGCAAGTGACTTGCACTGCATGTCACATTCTCCAGCTGTTGTGCAACCTCTTTAATTTCCCAACTGCCTCCTTCTTTCCTTCTTTGGACAGAGCATCTTCTGTCTTGGATGAAATGGATTTTAACTCCCACCATAACTGAAATGAATTTTAATTGGAGATGTACCCATGCTTGGCCTTGAAAGCCAGTGTTGTGTCTTTGCTCCTAGTATTTCCTGAATAAATGAAAGTGATATTATGAAATTTGACCATTCCATCGGGAATTCCATGGTCCTTAGTTAATCCTCAACTAGCCTCAGATCTGATCAGATTTAGATCACTTAATTTTAATTTTGTTTGACTATTGAGATATGTACGCATCACATACATATGTATACAGATCATAAATGCTCCCAAAGAACCTTTGAGTCTTTTTCTTTTTATAACTCATGAATAGGTACTAAGTAATGATCATTTCCAATCACTGGAAATGTGCTGGGAGAAATCCAAATCAGATATTATTTCTTTAATTATCCAGTCTTCCAACTGTGCCTTTTTCTTCTTAAAAAACAAGAGAGTTTTCTTTTGCAGATAAAGCCAGTTTTATTCATTAGACAATGAATAGTTAATGAATTAGACAAAATGAAAAATTGGCTTGTTTTGAAAAAGTAGGCAAAACAAACACTGACTTACACACCTCTGGAAACTTTCTGTATACAAACTGTACATTTAAACTGGCTGCAGTCAGATCAACACTTACAGACACTTTTTTGACAGATTTATTCTTGGAGCCTTTTTTCCCTTCAAAGTGTACATTCCCAGAAAAATATGGTGTTCTTTGACAACAAGTGTGTATTGCCCAAGAACTAGGTGGAATTCTTTGACACGGAGTGAATTGCTCATTAATGCAAAACGAGGCTTTTTTGTTTTATTCGTGCTGCCTGAAATACCAAATCACTTCAAGAATGGACAGCCTGGCACTTCTTGCAGGGTAAAGTCATTTAATTCCACTGAGCCCCTGATATATTGGTAATGTCAGGCTGTCATGTCATAGAACCTTTTCTCATGTGGAATGGCTTCCAGCAGGCATTTCTATTGCTCCTGGTCAAACCCTGTGTAGCACTCTGCCATGAATAGCTTCATGCATCCTGCACATTTATTTCCTGAATTATAGGCCATATACTGGCCAGATTCACATTTCATTTTGATAACTTTTTTTGTTGACCAAGGCTGAATTGCCAAGACTGCAAACATTGTTATATAGCCTTTATAAATATGTTGAAGAGGTATGATTCAGTATTATTATCTTTATTGACATAAGTTTTAATTCAAGTCATTTACTGTATAGCACTTATGTCCATCTGATCCTCCATAACAATTTCAACAGACAAAACATTGTAGCACATTGGTTTATTTTTTGGCGTATTGCCTTGGATGCCTCATTTGAAAATCTGCATCTGAAATACTGAGAATATGCAGAAAGAAGTACTAGAAGAGTGCTCATTAGAGAACATTTTCTTTGCTTCTGAGGAGGGCAGCGGTCTCAGGCAGGTTGTTTCATGTTTGTTTACAGAAGAATATTCTCTTTCTGGGCACTTCAACAATATGAAATACACAATTCAGCACACTGAGGTCAGCAATATTCTTTCAACTCTGGAAGCAGGAAAAAAAAAAGGATTTTTTTGGCGTGGGAGGAAAAAGAAACAAACAGCAAATTGGTCTCCCTAGTTTGTGTCTTTTTGCAAGAGAGAGCAATTGTGTTTTGGAACAGGTTAGTTCTGCAAGGCTTTAGTAACAGTCATTATAACCTCTTGCCTTACTCATCATAACCTCTTTCCCCCTCTCTATAACAGCATTCAACGAGCGTTGCTGCGTGAATCATAATTGCTTGAGCACAGTATGAGAGGAACATTGAAAAAATGCATAAATACTGCACTTTGCAAGACTTTGTAAACACTTTTCATAGGATCACAGAATTGCTTAGGTTGGAACAGGCCTTAAAGGTAATCAAGTCTAACCTAATACCACCAGGCCCACCACTAAACTACTGTCTTTTAAATACCTGCAGGGATGGTGAATCAGCCACTTCCCTGGGCAGCCCATCCAGATGCTTGACCACCTTTTCCATGAAGAAATTTTTCCTAATATTCAATTTACACCTCCCTTTGTGGAACCTGGGGCCATTTCCTTTTATCCTATTGCTTGTTGCTTGGAAGTGATGAGGTCCCCCTTGAGCCTCCTTTTCTCCAGGTTAAACAGCTCCAGCTGTTCCAGCTGCTCCTCATCAGACCTCATCATTCTCCATAATAAGACCTCCTCATCCAAACCCTTCCCCAGCTCTGTTCCCTTCTCTGGACACATTCCAGCAGGTTTCAAGCTGTGGCCTCTCCAGTGCTGAGTGTAGGGGCACAATCACTGCCCTGGTCCTGCTGGCCACACTATTCCTGATACAAGCCAGCCTGCCTTTTCTTAATCCTCACAAAAAAACCTACATACAAGCAAGCAAGCCACTACTGACAACACTATGTACAAGCAATACATGCAAATTTCAATACACACCAATTTAATGCATTGAAATAGTCATGACATTGGATGCAGACTTCTTGAATGGAAGAAAAGAAGATACCAAGAAGATAAAACTCAGTGCAGGCAACTTAAAATCCAATCCACCTATTTTTATGAGCCTAACTTAGCCAGGAACTCTTGTTTTCACAGGAGCCCACTTGTCTATATTGACACTAAAGCAAATTTAGGAATTTTAGCTTAAATAACACATACATTTTCATTAAATTCATAGGATGTCACAGTCTTAAATGTTTTCATGAGTCATGAAGTACTACTCCACCTCTAGACTCTGCTGGTGCTGGTTGATGCCTCAAGTTTTTTATGTGCAAGCCCTGACTGTCCAGCTGATAAAACTGTCTGCATAAAGAACCATAGAGAAGGAGAGTGTGGGCTTTGCATAAACCTCTACAATTATTGCTAAGAGGTTTTTGGGGGCAAAGGGATTGCAAATAGATTCTTCTTGGTTCAAGTAAATGCTAGGGAAAATCTAGTCTCAATAAGATAATGTGGTAAAGCTTGAAGGAAACGGGAAAATCAATTCTCAAGAATAAATTGTATTACCTTCTTCTGTTACTGTACACATGCATGGTGCGAGTTTAGAAAGAAAAATGAGAAAATATGGGATGCAATATGTGACTGTTTATTCCTGTAATAGATGAAAAAGAAAGTATTTACAGTAACTTACCTATTCCAAGCCATACTGTTGTGAACTGAAAAGCCTTGCTCAATTTATTGGCTTAAAGCCAATTTAACCTCATCAAGACTTTTGCCTGTGGCAGTTACATCATAGCTATTATGATTTTTTTCCCTCTGTCTGCAGTGAAAAATGCATACTTTAAGGCCTTTTATGTTGCTATTTTCTTCATATCCCAGGAAATTCCAGGGGAGAGGAATCCTAGATCTCCTAGAATGTATGTATTTGGAAATGACAGATGGGAGTATCCCTCATGCTTCATCTTGTGCTCAATATTTCAGAATTAAAATCGGATGGGGGTGGGGGGGTG
>JANRGV010000073.1:9239342-9307751 GCA_024734035.1 Alethe castanea
GCTTCTGGTCCCTGCCCTGAGGGGAGATTTTAATAAACCCAGCAAAACTCTAATAAAAAGTACACTTTGTTTGAAACCTTGCATCTCCCCCAACATGTGTGTGGGGTTAGGTCACTTTGACCACGATAACCAATGACTAGATCCTCCTTTTACAATCTGAGCTCAGTCCCTGTGGGTGTGTACAATGGTCTCAGTTCCTGGGTGACTGATTTGGCTTCTGGACAATTACAATAAAACTACATGACATTGGCACATGCCATACTATTAAACATGCTCTCAGTAAGTGTCATTTATATTTTATCCCAAGAGTGGAGATGCCGGACATTTCTGCAGTTTCCTGGACTGCCAGAAGCCAATTAAACTGGATCTTCTTGTGAAGAGGGAGAGAGAGAGTAAATTAAGAGATCTAGATCTCCTGCAGAGGCAGCTGAGTAAGGCATTCAAATGTTTGTATTACATTAAACTGAGCAAGGTTTCCTGACTGAGAGTCTGTATGTAATACTTCTGTGAGGCAATACCAGTGTTAGGCACAAAACACAGGCATGGTCTCAGTAGTCTTAAGTTCTCCCCAAGAATCTAGATACAATATATGCTTCTTCTCAGCTGTCTTTTAAGCCCCCTTTAAATACTGAAACACAATAGGGTCTCCCCAAATCCTCATCTCCAGGCTGAGCAATCCCAACTCTCTCAGCCTTTCCTCTTCAGAGAGGTGTTCCATCCCTCTGCTCATTTTTGTGGCCTTCCTCTGAACCTGCTGCACCAGGTCTGTGTCTTTCTTGTTCTGAGGATCCCAGAGCTGGATGAGATGGGCTGGTGAGAGCTCCAGGTGGGTCTCACCAGAGCAGAGGGGCAGAATCCCCTCCCTCGACTTCCTGCCCACACTACTGGTGATGGGGCTCAGGATACAATTGGTTTTCTGGGGTGTAAATGCACATTGCTGGGTCACGTCCAGCATTTCATCTACCAATCCCCAAGCCCTTCTCATCAGGGTCACTCTCAATACACTTTATCTCCCAGCCTCTGTTAATACCAGGGGTTGTCCTGACTCAGGTGTTGAACATCATTGCCTCACTTCTCAAGCTTAAAATACTATGTATAAGGGCAGAATTAAGGTTACACCACTAAATTTTACTTTGAATTTTTATTCTTCATCACCTTATCAATACTGTTACTAGCTCAGAAAATGTAATTCCCATTTTATCTCCATTCTATAAATGGTGAACTAAAAATGAGCATATACTTAGTAATCTGTCTAAAAATTAATTTCTTTACATGTGTTCTAACTCCTTCAAGTCCAAGGTGAATTTACTTCCACATTCTCTTTATTTTTAAAAAAAGTTTCAGATGTGTTAACAACTGTGACTAACACTTTATTCTGTACTGAAGGCAAACATGCTGTTCTCAAGGTGTTGTATCTTGTGGACACTGTGTCCAGAACACAGTGATTTTGAGAATCTGGTTTATGGTGGACCACTTTATCTGCTTCCATTGACAGTGCTCTCTCTAAAGATAAGTACACAGCTGTGCTGCTGGAGTTTTGTGCAAGAGGAACTCATTGACTTTGAACTTTCGTTCCTTCGGTTATATTTGTTTCAGTGGAAAAAAAAGGATAAACAAGGCTCTGAATTGCTTTACACAATGCATAGAAAATTTGAAAATTTTGTTCAACTCTTAGCCATGAACTATAAGTAAAACAGCATTGTCCACAGAAATACTGTTTCCATTAAAAATAAGCTATTCTCACTACTGTTGTTGCAGCAACATTTAAAATGGGAATGAAGTCAAAAGCTAACACTGCTGTTAAAGACCTGTGGAGACCTTGCTGTTGTTGCTAGAGAAAGTTAAGTGGAAGAAACAAAGGAGGCAGTGGAGTTATTCTAACAGAGGGATGCTCAGAGCAAGGCCAAAGACTTTACCAGGGAGCCAGGAGCTGCAGTAAAGGCATTTCATATGTAGGACTCACAATTGGGCATGGGAGAACAAGTGTTTGTTTCATGAAGTTTCTTTCGAAAAAACAGTGAACACCGTGATAAAGTTGTGATACAGTTTCAATGACTCAAATCTCCTGACTTATTTTGCAGTCATCCTTGTTTTTTGCCAGCAGGCTCCAGAAGATAATTTTAGGAGCCCTATATGCCAGGCAACTTGCTATCTTGTGGGACAGAGAATGTTGATTTTTTTTTTCTTTAGACTTTTAAATATAGAATTTGTATTGTGATTATCTGCACTTCCCAAGTTAAAGGGATCTCATTTGGCAGAAAAAAAATAAGATTGTAGTGAAGAAAAAAAGGCGGAAAGGGGATATGTGATTCTGCAGCTTAACAGTACTGACTTAGAGAAAGGGATTTAATAAACACCAAACAGGAGAAAAAGAAAGAAGGAGCACAAAAGTTGTCAAACACTAGAATAGTCTGCCCAGGGAGGTGGTAGAGTCACCATTCCTGGAGGTGTTTGAAAGACACTTAGATGTGGCACTAAGGAACATGGTTTAGTGTGGACCTGGCAATGTGAGGCCAATGTTTGCACTCAATGGCCTTTATGGACTTTTCCACCCTAAGCATTTCTATGGTTCTGTGATTCTGTGTACTCTATCAGCACTCAGCTAGGACAGTCAGATTCTGGTGTCCATTTCTGCAACTTCTTCCATGTATCGCTTATTGACCAATCATTTATTAAAATAAGGAAGGAGATTGCCGCCTGTGCACTCTGATCAAACTCTGAAGGTAAGTAGAGTTTTAAGGATGCCCCACTATGCAACATCTGTCTCATGAAATAAAGAGATTTCCTGGAGTTGTTACTGAGATAGTTAACTCTTTTTTATTGTCTTGATATTCAGCTTTTTATTGGTTTCTTATATAATTTCCAACTGATCTCCATGGTATGATCAGGGTAAGAAATTTTTTTTAGAAGCAAACACAAAGAGGAAATACTAGTTGGTAGGAAACGACAAGTGATATCTACAAAGTTGGTTAGCATATAGGATGGAGAAAAGGACATACCCTGGAAAAAATTTAGGTGACCTCTCTTGCTGGAGATTCAGACATTTTGATATCTGTTTTGTTTCAGACAAGACTCAAATATACTGAAAGGTCCTGTGGGAACAGCCATGGCACACAGGCTGTGTGTTTGCACAGTCAGAGCTGTAGCCCACAGAAATGCAGGACATTCCAGCCCATGACAGATATTGGAAAAAAATGGAGAAGCTAAGAGGCACTGTTGCTGGTTTTCATTTAATAATTGGAGGCATTTTCTTAAATAATAATAGTGGTACAGATTCTCTATATTATCAGAACACTTCATCCAAAAAGGAATATATTCCCTGCAAAACTTACCAGACTTCACCACTGAAACTTTCTGGATACTTTCTAATTGCAGAGATGGAACTTGTGATTCTCCCTCAGCAAACCACTGCCCCTTTTTTCACCGCTTAAAGCACATACTTGAGATAAAAGAGGGGTTTTTTTTTAATTTTTGGAGTGGTTTTCTCTATTGAAGATTACTCTTCTTATATCTGTTGTTAACTGTTCCTGCTACTCTAGTCTCTACTTGTGTTTCCTCATACGCATGGTAATATCTCTGCTTTTGTGGCTGTGCTTTGCCACAAATGTGGTTAATAAATGACTCGTAACTTAATATGCTTTATAATTTAGTATGGTACTGTGTTGCACTGGAATATCAGGTGCCTACTTTAGACCACATAATGAAACAGGAAAGGTACTGAAGCAGTAAAATTTTAATTTCAAAATGACACGTGTTTGCAAAGTGCATAAACATCAGACAGATAGCAATAATCAAAGATAATGAAATCCTGCTGGAACCTTGCAGGAGCCCTCACCAGTGCAATAACACCACAGCCCACAAAGGGGCACCCAGATGCTGCATTTAAATCCTCTAGTGTCTTCCCATGTGTATTTCTAGACACTTTAACTTTAGAAGTTTCCAGACAAAAGTTTCCTCTCACCATGACACCGCTCCTAAGTCTCAGTGAAATCCCAGCCAATAAAAATCCAGTCAGTAGAATTCATTTGAATATACATTTAATTAATCTCTCTTCATTTATCACCCTGACAACTATGATACAAGAGTAATTTACAGATATTGCTTTTTTTTTTTACAAAACTACCGACATGTTTTAGACTAATGAAATCGAGGCCAACAACAACATTAAAAAACAGCCTCAGAGGAAAACTGCCAAATGCTTGTTTGGCCAGAATGTTTATCATAAAAATAACTTTACACATGCTCAATTCTTATCAGTCAAATGCTTCTTAAATTTGGTCTATATGCATTTGGCTATATCCTTTCTTTTTTTGTTAAAGTTTATCCACACAAACATTGCAATTTTGCCCCTTTCCGTTGCTGGAAGCTCAGATATTACTCAGCTTTTCCAACAGACCCCCTATATTCCCAATCTGCCTGATGTATTGCACTGATGTATTGTCCTTTTTTTGTGTAAGTTTGTAAAGTCTCTGACCCACTGGAGAAACAAAGAAGTGATGGGGACAGTTTTGAGGCAGTTTTGATGTCAATGTTATTCTCAGCTGTTAAGAAACCTAAAATGAAAGGCAACTATATTCCACTAAAAATCTGCATAATCAATATATGGCTATGATTTCTGCCGAGCATATTTGCCAGACTACTGCTTTAAATGCTAATAGTCTCTGAGAAACAGAGCTCTCTCTGCTTGTTGTACAGATGAGAGGCCAAACCAGGAAAAATCAGACTAGCTCAGCCGATGAGGGTAATAATTTTACTGAGAAACAGCTAACTGGCATGTCTGCATGAGCATCCTGGTGAGCATCTTGTGTTCTATGTGAGGACATTGTACAATCCTAAGCAACATTCAAAATATCTTCTTGTATATAAAAAAAATTTCCCTATTTAGTCTTGCTAATTAAAGAGAAAAAGTATCCAATGATTGAAAAGAGGCCATTAGGACAATGGCAAGGCGTCAACTTCTATGACTACAAATTCTGCCTATCAGTTTTAACTCTTCCATTGTCTTCAGAACAATGCCTAATAGTGTATCTGCAATGACAGCATCTTGTAAAATGCATTTGCAGAGGTTTATGTCAATTTACAAAGCTAGAAAACATATCACATTTCCAATAAAAATCACAGATTTCATCAAATGGCAATGGCTTTGTCTCAAGAGTAGTGGCTGGAGAAGAGTAGCCACATGGAAGTCGTGAGATTTGAGAGATTTTATTTGGAATACTGTGTTACAAACAAACATTGTAGCCATTATCTGAGAATCCTCTCAATTTTACCTCTTTTTTTTTAAAAAACAGAATTGCACAGTAAAGTGGGCAATCCACAATACAGATTACAGCTATAGATTATGTTTTTCCTCACTCATTGTACTGTTCTTTTGCAGACTGAAATAAGAAAGAAGGCAATATTTTATGTGACCAGCAATTTGCAGGAAAAATCTTTGGAAGTAGTGGGCTATTCATCACCACCAGAACTTGTATTAAGTCTTTCAGCATATGCTTGCTTAAAATCTTGCTGCATAATGAGAAATGAAGTGTCATGAACTCAGCTGTAAGATAATAGTACTCAGCCAAGCAAATTTGTATTTTGATATGTCTGGTACAATTGAAAGATTTTTTTATGTCCTACCCATTTACTGCACATTGCAGGCAGAGTTGTAATTGGCCAGGATGGTTAAGATTTGATTTCAGACAATGCTTCTATCAGCTTGATTTTTGCTAATAAGGCATATGTGTTCCATATAGAATGATATCTTCCTGTGCTACAACCTGCCCTGGGTTAACAGTGTGCTGAAGTCACATCTTTTCCTGCTTTTACACAATTTGTTATGAGAGAATACAGAGGCATGTTATTTGATCACTCACCATATTTACACATGAGGAGAATGGTATTTCTCAGCAGTTTGCCCAAAATGTCACCATTTTCAAATCAATAATAATTGTCAAGAGCATTGCAGAGTCCATTTTGACTCACTAGGACATTTGATGGATTACAATGATCATAGCTAAATATCCTTTGGCCTCAGACAAAGGTGTCTTTTTTTTATCCTTGTTATAGTCCAATGCAGAAAAACCAAAAAATTAGATGACAAATGAACATTAGTGAAGTGGGTAATTAGAAGTATGGTTTATGGCCAACAGTAGTTAAATGGCTTCATCTTTATTAGAAGTATGGTTTATGGCCAATAGTAGCTAAATTACTTCATTTTTAAATATATATGATGGATCATATTAGCAGAATGGAGTGTAATGGAGGTAATGAATGCCTAATTCTCTTATGGAAATGCACAATGCCAGTTTCAGAGAGAATCCTAATGACATAATTGTGCATGAGGATTTTGCCTTGTTTGATTTTCTGAAGTCAGACCTTTAAACAGTTTTATGCTACATTCTTAATAGGTCTTGGGGGTTTTTTGTTGTTTTTTGTGGTTGTTTTTTGTGTGTGTGTGTGTGTGTTGTTGTTTGTTTGTTTTTCTGAGAGACAAGATGGCACAGAAGGAGCCATATGAAATAGCATTTATGTATTACTAACATTATTGAATGACTTTTTCAATAGATTTCTCAGTTATTTTTTCTCATGGACTATAGCATGTAGGACAGAGCTAACAACAGGATCTGCTTCTTCACTGGAGGCACTGGAAAATACTGGAAGTTGATGGATAAGGTATGCTGGTGGGGCCAGATCGCATTACATTTGAAAACTGCATTAAGTTTGAAAAACTGGTAACAGCTTCCTAATGCTCTGCTATGGTGAGAAGTAGGATGCCACAGTTCTAACCTACTGTTGTGTTTTTCAAATGTGAGGAAACAAAACATCAGAATCAGACATGTTAGAGACTGGGATTTGCAGTCTCTTCCTACTTCCTTGGGTAAAAGGATCTCACAAGGTTGTAATTATATCCACCTCCTCCTTTAACTTGTCCCCCAATTAGTTGTCGCTAGTTGTTAAATTATCAGAAACTTAAGTCTAAAAGCTCCTTTCTTTCATGACAGTTTCTCTTTTGATTTATGACAAGCCAACTAGTCTCTCACTCTCCCTGTGCATGGAAATAACCCACTATGATGTGTTTTGGCTTCTGCAGAACCTATTGTTTCAAACATCCAGATTTCCTTGACACAGGGAATAGATAATATAATTGAGGATTGAGGACAGCACAGGAGTGCTTCAAAGTTCCCAGTTTAAACTTAGACATTGTAAAAAAAGAGAAAGAGCACTTTCCTCCTACCCTGTTGTAAACTTTGTGGGACATGGATACTTTGGAAGTGGTCTCTATTTGCTACATTAAGAATTATTTCAGAGTTAATAGGAGCTTCTGCTACCAATGCCAAATGCAAAGACAGTACAGATAGGGGTTTGGTTGTTTTGCAACATAGGTTGTGCTATACATGCAACTTGTTATCATATTTTCAAAGGCAATACCAACATGTTAGGATCTTTTCAGATACACCAACTTCCAGGATTCTCTTGGGGAATCAAGAAGTTTGCATTTCAGCAGAAACATGATCTAGACAAGCTGCCTTCCTCTTTCCCTCGGCCTTTCTGCACAGCCACCCTTTAACAGTAAAGAGTTGAGGCAACAGCCTGAAGCAGCACATAAAACATCTTAGTAAAGGAAGAGATACTTGCTCCTTTTGCTGTTCCAAGGGAGAAGAGTTCATTTATTCTTCCTTTTTTTTTTCTCTTTCAAGAAAATTCAAAATACAAAAAAGGTCCACATTGCTCTGATTTAATTAAATATTGAGCCCCATGTAACAATAAGGAAAGGTTGCATTTAAAGTTACTTATCTTCAGACACTGATGCTTTCAGAAAAATGTCCCTGGCTAGGAGGTTTTGTGCAACTCCTGCTTTAATTAATCTCATAGAAAGTAAATTTGCAAAGTTGTCCTGCTGTCAGGGAAAAGGAGCTAGGCTACTGTGTGTTGGAGGTTCCAGAGGGAGAGCTAGGGAAAAAAAATCATACCAGGCCAAGTCAATGCAAAACAATACATTTCTTTTAATGTGTTTACCAAGGATCATTGTTCTACCATTTTTTTCAGTTCTTTTCCATGAAATATGCTTCACAAGGGACTGTCAGAGTGTACACAACAAAACAGATAAATGCAATGTTAAGGCAGATTGTTTAAAAAGAAATTAATAACAAATGTTAAAGAACCACAATATGATACTCTGGGGAATGCTCCAAGGGAACAAATGGCTTATGCAATTCAGGGTATGCAACTCTGGCCTGCTCAGAGCATCCAATAAGGGTGAAGATAACCATATGATTTTAATTGAAAGATTATGCTTTTGAGCCAGTGCCGGTTTCCTTTGTTACATGACGCACCAAACCACTCCAGTCAAAGGACTCAAGTGGCTGAGCTGACATTTGAACAAGCACTGAACGTTTGACTATTTTTTATTACCTCCCTTAATTTGCATGGTTAGAAATGCCCACTAACATTGACATATAACAATATTCTTTAAACTATCCGGCATTGTCAGTTAATAAGTAAGATCGGAATAAATTGTTTTTCTACTTAATCTACTTTCTAATTACTATATTCTGAATCTCAGATTCTAAGCAGCAGGGAATCTAAGTGAAGATTATTTTTGCAGGGAAAATTTAGAGGCATAGATCCTGAGCAAATATAAACAACGCATACAAGTGGCTGAAATGAAGTTATTTCGATTATAGGACTTCAGGTAAAATTTAAAAAGAACAAAGCAAAGTTCCAAATATCCAGAGTTTGAATGTATTCTTTTAGAAAATAAAGCAAGCCTAGGTCTGGAATAAAAGTAAGCCCTTTTTTGAAATTCAAAATTTGAAGTTTAAGTTACTACACTGCACCTGTCTGCCCCAGGGGTGGGGCAGAATGTAAGGTTGGTTCCTCTCTCACACAACTTAAGGTTGCCTTATTTTGATTCATTCATCACACCCCAAGACATGATTTATTGTCTCTTACTGTGTGTGTGATATATTGCTATTTCATAAAGCTTTTGATGCAGCCCATCTTTCAACATGTTCAGGAAGCAGAAGCTCCAGTATATACACAAACATTGTTTGTAGTGGTTCTGCATCATATTTAATATTGTGGGTGTATTGGTTATCCAGGTAACTCTGTTATCTAAGAGGCATTCATCTTTTCTCTCTTCATCAAAAGCTAAAAATAGGATTGGTTTTGATGCAGAACATTAATTTGAGGGAACTGATGTGAAGACCACAAACAAAACCTGTCATCTCCCACCTGCAGCCTTGTCAAATGTGAGGTGGTCTAATTTGCCAAGTTTCCCAGAGATGTCAGGCACAGCTGCTACTCATTTATGGTTTATAAAGGGACTTTAATCAAACCTATGTGGACTCTCAGGGCTTGCACCCATGGTAGGGTTAGACTGAACTCACTAGATCCTTATTGATTAGTGTAAAGTTAAAAGGTTTTTGAAAAATAATATCTGGATGCTGTAGTTGGAAAGATTGGTAGGATTAAATATAAGTACAGTAAGGGCTGTACAATAAATATTTGTTCTAGAAGAAAAGTCAACAAAAATGTAGCTTCTGAAAGATAAATTCTGCAATGGTAAATGTCAAATATTGGGGCAATGCTAAGAATGAGATTTAATATCTGATGTCTGTAGGAGGAGAGCCAGATAATGAAAGCATTGAGATTACGCACAGGATTTTTCTTCACATAGTAATTTAGCAGGGATGGAAAAAATCAAGGATGTTGATACAAAGAAAATTTAGAATCTGAAAGAACTGGAAGTTTGTTCAGCAACACAAAGTTTTCAATGATCTTTAGTATAAAAGAGTGTCTCTTAGGTGGACCTGAAAGCTGAACAATAGGTATAAACTCCCATGAAAAATTTAGCCCTTCCTTCGAAAATTTTAGCATAAATCTGTTTTTCTGTTAATATTTCTAATTTCAATGAGAAATATCAGCTTGCAAGCTAAATAATTGTTCAAAACAGGAAAATCCTACTTTGCTTATCTGGCAAAAACAATGAGAAATTTTAAGAAAAGTTCCCACAAAGACACAGCTCTTCATCTTGAAAGGAACTGCTACAGCAGTTAAGAAGGACATAGAGAGTGACATATGTTAGCACCTCACGACTCAGCAATTGGCTGTAGACAAAAATTGTGATTTGAGGCCAAAGGCAAGCAGCTGATATGTAGTCTTACATGACCTGCAGGTATGAAATAAAAAAAAAAAAAAGAAAGCTTATCTAAATCAGCCATGATCTCATTATGGTTGAGCTAATAGTCAAATACAGGGCACTGTCACTATCAAAAAAAGAACCGTGATGTATTTCACTGGCTGCTTGTAAGTAGGTAATGGATTATTTCAGTGGGTGACTGCAGTGGTCAGGGGATCACAGGCTAATCAGAACAGGATGACTGTGTGCCAACAAACACTAATGAGCAGCTATTCTCATAATCAGTGGTTGGACTTGCAGCAGCCATGGAAAGGGCAGAGCACAACAGCACATGCCAATGGGACACATCCAAGTCTGGCACAGTGAGCTATTTGCCTGAATACAGGAACTGAAATTACAACACTGATAAAACTGAAACATTGGTGTGTGCTAGATATATTAATAAACACACTGACCAATTCAAAACCATCTAATATTGTTTTTGTTTATTCTGACAGTGGTGGAAGAAAGTCAGTCAGTAGGTATCTCATTAAAGGTATGTGGGACAGGGAATATGACTCAACAACTTTGATTTTGAGCTGCTGCTATAACATTCAAACCCATTGTGTGTTGTTTGGTCACTATCATTTTGCTTTCTGCCATTTATTATTGCAATTAATGAATACAGAATATAAGTGAATAATCCAAGATTGAAATATTTCAGAAAACCTTGATTATGGGGTTAACAAACATTGGAGGAATGAAAACCTGATAATATTACTTTTTTGGGATGCTAAGAGAATGCAAAATTGAAAGGCCACAGAAAGCTGGAAAAGGACCTGGAAAAAGATATGAACTTTTCCACAGTACCATGGTACTTGCAGACTGAGCACTTTTTTCCAGGTCACCCTCAGAGCACCCTCAGATAGTTACATTTCCTAAAATAAAAGAAGTATGAATAAAACATAAAAACAGCTTTACAGCCATTTGTGTGTGTCTGTGTGTGTGTATTAATATTTTCCCTTCTGGTGAAATTATTCTCATCACTAAGTTGAGGAAGTCAAGTCCTTCCCATGCTGTATTTCAGTCATCTTATCATAACTGCTGACATTACTCTGGCTTAACTCCAAGACTGTCCTATGCACATGCCACAACTTCAGCTGACAGGCTGGCCTTATCCACTCTATTTCAAAAGTTTTTTCTTTAGTCTAGCTTTAAAAACTTTACTGGGTTTTTTTTGTTGTTTTTTTTTTTTTTTTCCACTACAGATTTCTTCCCAAGCACCTTCAATATCTGGTAATTTGCTCTTCCACGCTCAGCACAGGACCTCTTATCCAAAAATGCCATTCCTTGAGCAAAGCTCAAAACAACACCATATTCTTATAAATAGACCTCCTGTTCAGTCATCTGTTCTCTGTCACATGAGCAGAAGAAGCTAGGGAGTAAAGTGAACTTTAGACCTGGAATCTGCACATCACAAAGGCCCAGTTCATCTTCCAATGTTTTATACCTAAAATGGAAAGACTTGCTAAATTTAACTTTTATCCTCTGGATGAGAATGCAGATTCGTGTCCTCAAAATTCTGGAAGCAAAGGTACGGTTTTTTCTTTGAGAGTAAAATATTCTGGAAACTGCTTGTCTGAAAACTGGTATTAAGGAAGTTTAGCAGTAACAAAGCTGACTTACAGAGGAGTTTCTCAACACTGCAATATCTACAAATAGATTTTGCCTTTTTTAATCTAATGCATCAAAAAAAATATAGAAAGAATAGCTTCATGTCTTAAGACCTTTAAATATCAATTATGGCAGGGTTCCTTTCAGGGAGGTGAGTTTATGTATGTTTAAAGTAGAGGTACTTACCCTACATTGTGGTAGGGAGCAGTTCCATTTCTATAGATACTAACACTGGACAAAGAAGAGCCCTTCTTTTCATTCTGTTCTTTCTTCATTTACAGTAGAGAACCAAAGCTGCTCTCTTCAACATCAAATATTTTTATTTGAATGATGTGTGTCTGTGGACTTTTCTGACTATGGTCTGAACTGACATAAGAGCTTCAGGTGCTCTGCCCATGACTGAGCTTAAACTATCTGTTCTCTCAAAGTTAGATAGCATCATTATTTACTTTTTAGAGTTTCTGTTCAGGGCTAAATATATCTAGCCAGCCAGGCCACCATAAAAACTGTGCCTGGAAAATGATGTTAAAGCGGTTCAGGGAGCAAAAAGCTTTGTGCAATATGCGTCAGTAAATGGATTAAATGAAAGGCAGGCAGTTTTTTCCTGAACTTGATCTCACAGTAAACAGAAAAATGTAACAGAACAGGCCAACCACTGTTCTCTTTGTCCATATAGTGGTGAGGTTTCCTTATTTCATTTGTGGCCAATGCAGTGATTTTATGAGTCACTTAGACCTGTTTTGATAAAGTATAGTTGGCAGGATTAAATTCTTTGAAATACCCATTGCTTTAAATTGTACATAATGGCATTTGAATGCGTGTAACATTGTATTAGCAGTAAAACTGTCACTAAGCACGTGGCCATTTCTTTTCATGGTGCAAAGACGTTCTTCACATGCTTTAAACCCTGTAAATAATCTGTACATTTAATCTGTAAATAGAGAAAGGAGACACTAGAGAAAGAATAAGCAGCTAATATTTTGCTGGACTTTTGCACAGGCACTGAGGGCTCATTTGCTGTCTGGAGAGTAAGTCTGAGGCTGCAAGATCTGGCCCCACCTTGTTACATCATTCTCACATAGCTGTGTCACACACATCTGCTGCATCTGTGTTCTCCCACTCCTAAAACTGGTAAATCAATGCTTATCTTCTTTCCAGTAATATTTTGAGATATAAACAACTAATATTGAAAAAGTACCTTCCATGGTTTAATCCCACATGACAACTCAGCCCCACACAGCCACTTGCCCCACCTCCAGCAGGATGGAGGAGAGAATCAGAAGAGTAAAAGTAAGAAACTCAAGGGTTGACATAAAGACAGGTAAATGGTACAGGAAAAGAAGGGGGGAAATTATAATATGGATAGTAATAATAATAACAATAATAATACAACACAAAGTAAAGGATGCACAATGCAATTGCTCGCCACTCACCAACTGATACCAGCCAGTCCCTGAGCAGGGGTCTCTGCCCAGCTTTCTCCCCAGATTTTATACTGAGCCTGTCACCATATGGAATATCCCTTTGGCTAGCTGGGGTCAGCTACCCAGGCTGTCGCTCCCCCAAAACTTCTTGTGCCCCTCCAGCCTTCTTCCTGGCAGGATATGCAAAGCTGAAATGTTCCTGACTTAGTATAAACACTACTTAGCAACAACTAAAAGCATCTCTGTGTTACCAACATTATTCTTCATACTGCATCCAAAACACAGCACTGTATTAGCTAATAGAAAGAAAATTAACTCTATCACAGCCAAAATCAGGACAGAATTTAAAAGTCACAGAGAAAATATTCTACTTCAAACCATTATTCCTCTCTAAAATCCTTTATTTGTAAGCATGGAAGGTGTTGTACTAATTTTCTCAATCTCCTCTCCCTGTTGTTTATCATTCCCATTCAGGATATGCATCATACACAGATATTACAGAGTTCATGGGTAGACAAGAGCAGCTCTATCATTTTTCAGAGTGAAAATGTAGTAATGTGTGCATGGTGGGATCACAGGATAACTCATGTTGGAAGGGACCACTGGAGGTCCCCTGGTCCAGCCCCTGTACCAGAGTGCTGAGCACACCCTGAGCCTTGGAGGATGTCAGGCCTGGGCACCTCGCTGATGGCTGCACCTCTGGTACAGAGTAATAAGATAAAAACAATAGATTAAAAATATGGCAAAAAAATCATAAGCAAAACCATCCCACAATCTCATTATCTTCTGATATCTTTTGGGAAAAGAAAAACTTTATCAAACCTAAAGCACTGGCTCTATATTACTACTAGAAAAACATCATCCCCCCAGTAATGAGTCTGTGTTGATATTTAACAGAAGAGCCCCTCTAAGCATTCATTGTCTAATCCAGCTCTTATTGAAGTCCCTGAGGAAATTCCTATTAGTAAGCAGGATCATTCCTATTTCTCTCTTTAACAGATTAGTGTGTGTTTGCATGAAGGCCCTGTAGGCACCAATTAATCTGTAGTCATATAGCAACTGCAGAGCTTAAAAATCCCTGACATTCTCTTCTATTGGTAATTCAGAAATTTGCCTTGGCAAGCAATGGGACTGAGAGCATCCATTTCTTTTCAGATATTAAAATTCCAGTATTTATTTGTTGAAATGTAGTTTTTAACTCATATTATTCTATATATTAAACAAATAAAAACCAAATGCAGGGTAGTTTTAAGGTAGTATAGAGAAATCCCAGAGATTCTGGTCCTGCTCACAGCTTTGCTGAGAATCCTCAGAAAGGAATTTAGCAAGTGTGTTCAGCTTCACAGTTACACTGTCAAATCATGTGGGCAGAAGGCAAACAGTCAAGAATTACATGGGCCAAATGCTGCTGCAACTTTTCAGGAAATTCTAAGCAGCAACAGAGGCAGACGAAGTAGCAAATCACAAGATAAAAATGGTCAAAGCTTAATTGCTTCACCTAGACACTCTCCAAAGGGAATCTTCTGGGCTTTCTTAGCTCCTTGCCCATCCATACAGTTGCATGTCTATAGAATGCTTGCTCCACATAGGGGAATACATCAGCATGATGTGAACCATGTGTTTTACACACTCCACAGGATGTTTTTTAAGAAGGCCCAGTTTTCAGAATCATTGAGAGCACAATACATGAGTTTGGTTTTGAAATCAGCCTAAGGGCTGTCTTTAGGACAGTGCAGGAGAACATGGTGCACTCTGCAGCCCGGAGGTTGAAGGAAAAATAGACTGCTGCACATCACTCCTTATTTTACTCAAGGGCCTTAAGAACAGAAAAGAGGCAGAAATCTTTCTTTCATGCAGCACCTAAAACAGGCAGCCAATGGTTTATACATTTTACATATATATGTGAAAATACAAGATATGAAAAAACCCCCCAAATATGTTGAGGGCTTATTTCCCAGAAACCAGGAATTTGAATCATTGTTTAGATGAAGGGGGTGAACTGGGATGGAGGGGGAAGGAGAACTAAACATTATCAGTGTCTTCTCTATTCCTGCCTTTTATCTGTGCTTAGTAAATCTAATCCTGCTGACTGATCTTCTTGTACATGTTATTGAACTGAGAACTTCCTTTTCTTTCTGTGGTCTGTCTTTACCCTGTTACTTTCTATTTAATACAGATATTCAAGGCAAATGCAAATGTTACCGAAATAGAGAGAATTATTGCTAATTATTACTAATGTTAGACTGTCTGTGCAGGTTCATCTGGTGGGAGACAGACCTCTGGTGCAGGATGTGGTAGCTCATCACTTGAGCCTTAATGATACAGATAAGTGGTGAATAAAAATAATGTAGGGATAGAGAAAATCTCATCGAATGAGAATCAAAAAGAACTGCAAGTAGTAGCAATATGGTGAAAGCACTGCCATGAGGGAGGACAGTATGAGAGCACAGTATGAGCATTATTTAGCATAGTAAAGAAAAAGCTGAAGGCAGTTGTGATTGTTTCCTAAAAATACACAAGCAGAATGAGAGAAGTGAGAAAAGGAGAATAAATATCACCAAGGGAGAAGAGCTTCACTTCTTAACCAATACCAAGACAGGGATAAACATATAAAATGTCCAAGAATAAATTTAGGGTAACATTTTTTAAAATTATAACGGCAAAGTCCTGAAATCAGAGAACGGATTAAAAAAATTCTCATTGTTAATAAGATAGAACTTGTGGATGGTCTGATTGACAGAGATAAGGTAATATACAGTTCAAAATCTTCCTTTAATCCCTCTAAGTATGACCCATAGAGTTTTGTGGGGGTGGGGGGGGCAAAGCTAGACAAACAAATGATCTGGTTTGGGGCACACCTGAAACACACTAAATTGGCAAAGAAACAAAGAAATAAGACTGAAAAGTCCATTTAGGTATTGTATATTTCTAACGTTAGTATGCTGCAGTTGGCTCATCGTTAATGAAGCAGGAGCCATAGAGTGCCTGGGAAACCACTTGGAGTATGAAGGTGTTTTACACAAAAGGCAAAACTGTAGCCTGCCTAAGGAATTCAGAAGATCAAAGCATGTTGAAAGATCTGTTGAGAGTCACCTGACCACTCTGAGTGCCTAGAAATATCAAATATTTTTATTAATATGTTTGGTCTGGCTGGGATGGAGTTACCTTTCCCCATACTGCCCCTCTCAAAGCTGTGCTCTGTATTTGTAGCTAGAATGATGTTGATAACACACCAATGCTATGCCTTTAATGAGTCACAAATAAAAATCGTGATAGATCACCTGCAGATAATCAGTATTTTTCATTGATATCTGCTACCTGTATTTTTGTTGAGTTGGACCATGCTTTGACAATGTCTCATGCATCAGGCTGACCAGGAGTCCGTGTACGGTGTACACCCTCTTTTGCCAGGACTAGCAATGAGTAGCCCACTGAACTTAGGCAATTGGGCTTCAGCTCAATTTCCCTGTTGTTCAAGAATCTTACACTTGAATTTCCTGAGCTTTAAGCAGGGGGTCTTTGAAATGAATGACTGAATATTCATTAAGCCAGGCAGAGTGTGTATAACTCTAATGTAATGATTAAAACACCACTATGTCAAGGGATGAGCCAAGCCTGTGTTTGAACCAGTGCTATAGCCTGTGACCATGATTTTCTGCAGTAAGGAGAAATTTTCACAATAATTTTCTTTCTCACACCCTTATAAGAAAGTGCTGTGGCTCACAGACATCAATAAATCTTTTGTAACCCACCCTGCATATGTACTCAGCCTAAGGAAAATGTGACTGGATTGTAATTCAAGAGGGTTTACATTTTCCCTTACCTCATAACTGCAAATATCTAATGTCTACAGCAGAATAGAAACACAGGTGAAAGAGAAGCACAGCATTTGTGTTACAAGAGTAACTTACCCTGGTTAACAAGAAAGTGCAGGGAAAGTTCCCTGCAGCTGCTAGAACTTTTGGCAAACACGTATAACTGCTTTAGATTTCTGATGTTATGAATTGTTCATGTCTCTGCAGAAATGAAATGATCCCTTAAAATCTTAAAGTAACTATTGATATATTTTGTCCATATTAAAATTTATTTAATCTAAAATACTTAATCATTGGTATAAAAGGTGGTAGGTAGTTCTCATTTCAAGCCATGGTCTTTGGTTAAAGTTGTCAGGCATTCTCATGGGGTTTTTTGCCCTGCACAAATCTTTTCAGCCAGTACGTGATAATTATCAGGATTTCTCACATAAGTGATATAAAAGAAAGTGGGCTTAGCTTGAGCTGCAGAACCCTCAGGCACTGTCTTTCATTTGCCAGCTTCTAGCTATTATGTATTAGAAATATATGAAGGGCTCCGGGAGACAGGTGTATTTGGATTTGCTTCACTCGAGTATAAGGCATCTTTACAGAGGTCACTGAAGTTGGAAGGCAAAAAATATGGAGTGATAATGCATTTTGTACCAGACCATGGATACTAACAGCCCTATTTCCCATTCACCACTTAAAGTATACTATAATAAAAGAAGAAAACAGATCACAGCCCACATGATAAAAATGAATCTTATTGCTTAATATTGCTGCCAGGAATTCATTGTTTATCTCATTTTTCCAAGGAGTTCCTAGTTAATTATGTATGAGAGGACCCTACTTTCAAGACCACATTGCCTCAGTGTGCTATTTTCACAGCCTTCAAGAGAAAGTTCCACAGGCAAAGGGTTACAACAAAGGAGAGAGATCCTAACTATGCCCTTCCACTACAGTTTAAGTTACATGAAGGGAGAGATGTTTGAGCAGACATCAGTGTCACAGGTGCCAGTTGTCTGATTTATTCCCTCTCAGAGGAACGTACTGGCATCTGTGTGCCTGGTGACACCTTGCCAGCTGGCCAGGAGGCTGTCCTCTCAGCTGTCCTTCCAGACAGATGAATTGCACATAGCTGCCTGCCAAAGGACAGACTTTCCAGGAGAAGGAGAGGGAAATAGCACTTCACATATTTCTGACAGTAGTTTTACTCAAAATTTGTTTACAGAACTAGTTTTATTGGACCAGCTTATCAACAAAGCCATCTTTCTGACACTGCAGTAGGTTACTTGGATTGTGCAACATAAACCAGAGCAATTCACATACATTCTCTTTGATGTTACTGAGTGGAGAGAATTTACATTCTCTATTGTGTTGCTGAGTGGAGTATATTTTTCTTAGTCTGGTCATAACACAGTATGGGCAATATGATTTTACTTAATCTCCTTTCTTAATCCTAGATCACTCAGCCAAAATAAATACCTCTACCTTTAGGTAACTATATTAAATAATTAGGTTTTAAAGCCTAGCTTTTTAAAGCTTTAAATTGTCTAAGCACTCAAAACTCTTGATAGTAATCACTTGTGAAAGTGTGCAACAAAACCTCAGCTGGCCATAGGGAAAAGACAATTGTTAAAACCATCACAACTCACATGCTAGTACCAGCCAATAAGCTGGCAGTGCTGATGTACTGGTTTCTAATGGTTTCTATAAAATAAACCCAAATGGGGTTCTTTACTCATTGACAGTTTGAGAATCCTAGGCAATTTAACTATGAAGTGAGAATGAGTATTCCTAATTTGTTTGCAGAATGAAAACACATGTTCTGGTGTGTAACTAAAAGAATGGTAAAAACAATATTTGGCCGAGGTTGAATTGAGCTAAGTCACTACAAAAAGATAAATACTGAGTGAAACTATTGCAGAAGATTTGTAAGACTCTCAAGGCAGAAATGTAACAATGGCATTCAGATACTATGAACAGTGGTAATGCTTTAAAAGAGCCTGGGAACTGTATGTATTCATTCCTAGAACATGCACCTCTTTTCCAGAAATGAATTAGCAGTATTTTTTTTTTCATGTTTATACTCTTATTAATTATCTCCTCAGATTTTCAGTTCATTCTGCTCACACAGCCTATGCAGTTTGGCATAGAGCCTTTTGCAATGCTGATTTGAATTGTTTGAATATAAGGAAAAACTATCTATGCTTTTTTAATGATATACGTCTGCAAATGTGAATGCTCATTGTTATTCCCTTTACACATCATGCCCTTTTACTCATTTAATATATTTCAGCTGAGTGAATTAAGAGCAATATTAAAGACAGTGAATGGTTGTTCCTGGCTCATCTAGGTTTATCCAGTGCATTCTAAGTAATATACCTGGTTTCTCCATGGAGAGAGGAGTTTGTTTCCTAACCTTTCTGAAGCACAAATTCATACAGGCAGTAGCCATAAAACCATAGAATGGTTTGGATTGTAAGGGACCTTTAAAGGTCATCAGTCCAATGTTCCCTGCAATGAGCAAAGACATCTTCGACTAGATCAGGTATTTAGGCATAAAACTAGTACAACGACTGGGCTGCACTTCAAGCTCTATAGGGTACTCTGCCTCAAGTCCTATCCTAGGAAATTTGCAAGTTCTCATTTTATGGTAGACTAGCAAAGGAGTTGCTGGATTTCATCCCTGCTCTCCATGTCTCAGGTAAAAGACGAAATGAAGCAGACTAATTACTCTTATAACTGCATCACTGAAAAGGAAGTAGTCTAGACATTTATGTGGTGCCTTAGCGCATCTAAATAAGGTCTTACTTCTGCAATTATAGTGGTTTAAGTTGTCATCCAAGGTTCATTCTTACTGATTCTTTCCTGAGTATACCAATTCTGTACCTGAGTCAAGTCAATGGCATGAGTTAGTGCATTCCTAACACTAAACAAAATCATATGGCTTAGTCTCAGTAAACCCTAAAGGATTTTCTTAAATATGTGAGCAGAATTTTCATTAAGGATGAGCAACATTCCCAGTAAGGGGTAAATGTGGTTTGCTTTCCAAATACAAGTGAACAGCTGGGCAGTACAGTCTTAAATCACAATAACTAGACATACAAGGCCACACTATTCATGCCCAGAGCTCAAGTTCTCATTATACATCACTCTGATTTCCACCCCTATTGGAATTGGACTGTGTTCATTCTGATTGAAATTTCAGGGCCTGCACACAAAAGGAACCTCTTCAATACATGTAAGTATTTGTGACTGCTGAACTTACAAAACTGTCTTTTGGCTTTAATTAAAAATATAAATCTGTTACATTCCACAGATGGACACTGGCAACATGAGCTTCTGTCATATTCCTCTTCATGTAAAATATTGATGTCAGCCTCTGTGATGCAAAGTAGCAAGACACTGAGTGCAGAAGCCATCCAAATCTCATTTGGATTCCCAAAGGAATTTGACCCATCCTAGCAGGCACACTTTAGATTGATTATGTAGCTGTCAATTAAACTGCTGTTCTGTGCACTGAGATTACTCAGACTGTATTCTTTATCACAACCAAAATAAACCTGCAGTGGATTGTTTTCTCCCTGCTAAACAAATGCATATTGAACATGCATAAGTAAGCACTGAGTCTTTTTGTTCATATTTGCCACTGACATACCCAGTAAATGTCTGAAGTTCAAAGCTGACAACAGAGGTACAGATAAAATTCTGCTTTGTGAGGTGAGGATTGTGACACTGTATAAACTTGGGTTTATGCATTATGAAATGCAGTATTCATCATGTATATATTATAGGATTGCATGACATTAACAGCCTTGGTCTCCATGACAATACCAGAAGATAGATGCTGGATGAAAAAATGGCTATGAAGAATATGATTTAAATAAATATCACAATACTTCTAAGCCTTTTTTATTTAGCAGAATTTTTAACATGTTTAAAGAAACCAAACTATTCTTTTCCTTCTTTATCTAACTAGACACGCTTTTCTCAGAGAGAGATCAACTTTTTGCTACCTATATGTAAAAGCCAAAGCAGATTAGAGACTCCTGGGTGATGGGTTGCATCTGGCCAAATGGATTTAGTGTACAACACTCAGTTTACAAAACACTGGCACTCTAAAATGCAATGCCTCTAGTCATAAGCAAAAGATTATATCCCACCCTCAAAGTTTTTGGGTTTTCCTCTTGATTACAAAAACAGCCTCAGGTGACCAGACAGACAGAGATAGACACTATGAAGGTGGGTGACAGCAGTTTTAAGTCAGGCAGGCACCAACTTATCTGGGCACCTCTCTCCAAAAGCTCTAAAAAACCACAATTGTATTTTCCTTGTCATTGTCATGCCATTAATTAGGTGGATTTTGAATGGGCTCATATTTATATTGTCAAGTGAACATGTGAGTGTAAGTACACTGGGACTTTATATGGAGCTCATTAACACCGTTGCTATACAATCCAGGAATATCCATCATTTCACAGCAGACAAAACAAAGACAACTCTTTGTCTTCAAATTTCAGTTCTTTCTTCTGGATCCATTCTTCATTTTTCATTCAGTACCATAGGTTCTCTGAAAAGAAGATAAATTCAGTAATTAAAAAAAAAATAAAACAAAGACATACAGGATGGTCAGGACCATATAGTTAAAGTTAAAGAGTTTGAAAGGAGTCAGACAGATTATTTTAGGCCAACCGTGGCTTTTTTTACATTTTATTAAATCGAATGCCTAATTCTAGCCTTAGATCTATTTTTATTTGTATTTCACTGGGAGCATGCTGTGGTGCTACCATTCTCTGTCACCTCACCACTTTGTATTTGTAAAGTGATGTAATTTTGGAGCAGCATTAAATGTTTGTTATTAACTTAGTATCTGATCTCTTTTTATTCTTTAATATACACTCAATTCTCATATTGTCCACAGAGAGATAAAATGCTCTATTATTGTGCTGGTTTATGGCATGACAATTTGAGCAGAAATTACATGGTGTGCTCTGTGTAAGTCCTGCCTTGGAATAGATGCTCTTTGTTTTGTTTCTTCTCAGCCCTTTTTCTCTCATCTTTCACAAGGAATGATACCAAAAGAAGAACTCAGACCATAAGACTCAGATTTTAAGATTTCATCTTTCCATAAGCAAATTATTAATCAGAAAATATTATCTTCTGGCTTGTTCCTGTCACACCTGAACATCCAAACACTGCCTGTGTGCAAATAAAGATAGCCTATATGAAACTTCTATGAACATCCCGTATTTTTAAAATGTGACTGAACAGTTTATTCCAGAGGCTTCATTTATTTGGAATCAGCCTTTTTAATGACTGGAATCCTAATCACGTTATGAAAATAATAGCTTCCCTTTATCCAAAAGGTGCTTCACAGACATCAAATTTAAAACTAATACATGAAAATAATTTTTGTTTAAGAATAATGCATTTGAGGCACAACTATAATTTCAAAGTAGCTCTAGGGCATTATTAGGAAATCCTATTCCTGGATTTCACCAACCAAATAAAACCTTTCCAGAAAAATTAATTTCAATAATTCTCCATTAATAAAGATGAAGGCTCAACTTATCCTCAGATAATCATCCCTGGAAGGTACCATTGCTACAGTGCCTATAAAAATCTTACATTTCGAAAAAATACAAACTCAGGTTACATTTGCAAAGCATTGGCAACAAGGCTCTTTCCTGTCTCCCAGCTGGTCATGAGGTTTTCAAAGTATCATGGAGTTCTCTCTGATCTCAAAACAAAGGTTATGGTCTGACATGGCAACCAGCATTGAAATACGTGATAAAACTCCGTAAACCTAGAGAAAAGAAAGCACTTTCTCAAACGTCTTGTGGCCATATATCTTCCACTGAACACTGGACTCAATATCATTTTCAAGTCTAATTCACATTTTTACATGTTTTATCACCTGTGTGTTTTAGAAAGCCAGAGTCAAATTGAAACCAGAATGCCAGGTGGTTGCAGAGAAAGAGAGAAACCCATTACAAACAGAAATTCAATCCATTTTTCCTAAAACAGGGAGATAGAATACGTTAAGCATTTTGATCAGCCCACATTTTAAAGAAGATCTGATAGATTTGTTTTTTATTGCCACAGCTGTGAAAAATACCTTTCACAAATGATTGTGAGTTTTCATCACAAAAAATGAATAGCTAGCATACTGCATCAAAATATTGTCATTTCCAGAAAATATATTTCAATCCTTTTAGAAAATTAATTTTTTTCAGATGCTTGTTTTCATAGTTTGTTTCTAAGTTACCATGGGACAGCTACAGCTGCACTTCTCAGATTTTTGCTTATCAGTTCTAAGATGTTCTGTGGCAGCTGTCTCTTCAACTTCTAGAATACAGAACATGCTGCATCATATCCAGCAAAAAATTAAGTCTATGCTAACAATGTCCAAACTAGTTATTAACTCCTCAGTGCTTAAGCAGCAGAGTTCAGGTGTTCCTAAATCTTCAGGAAATAATCTTTTTTTCATCCTTTTACACTATCAGAGCTTTCTTGGGCTCATTTCACATGGCAACATGAACACATGGGAACAGGTCTCCAGCTGCATTATTCCATCTCCCACAACCTTCCAGAGGCAGACACACCAAAGACCCTTCCCACTGTCCCCTGTGCAAGAGGAGCTAGGATCACAGGCTGCCTAGTAAGGCAAAGAGCCATCTACATTAAGCCCCTGTCTCCAAGCAGACTTACAACTGAGTCATCTACTTCAGAAGCTGCATAAAATATGCTGGAGGACATAAATAATTCGCAGAGCTCAAAAATTAGATTCCTTACTGGTTTCTCTTCCCTACAGAGAAACAAACCCATCCTGATCAGCAGCTACCTCCAACCTGGGCTTAGAACCAGGTTTTATTTTTCTGTACATGCACTGATAGACAAGGAGGTACCTGTCACTTATCTAACCAGAAGAAAATAGACTTGCTAATATTATTCAAAAGCAAAATATAGAAGTCTGCATTTGCAGTGAATATACTGAAAATTTTATCCAAAATGCAAAAAAGCCCTAAACCCGTCTGTATTGAAAAACCTGTAAAAAAGCAAACAATATTAATAAATCTGAATTTGAAAAATACTCTTTTAATCACAAGCAGATACCAACACATATACAGAACTCACTGGAGACAGGGAGGGTTCTGAGCTCATAGCTTTACCCCGGTGGTTTGGTATTTGCTATCTCCTTGCCCTGTTCTCCTTACCCCAAAATGTTCTTCTCAGGCCCTGATCTAGAACTCACTTGTGAGCAGTGGATATCTTTTCACCACTTGTAGGGGCATTAGTCAGAGGGCTTCTTATTTTCCTGACTGCATCCCCTCTTCTCACTGCTGCAGTGCTTTCACACTGTTGCAGTGCAGATTTTACTGTTTAACTTACAATTCCAACAACTACTGATGTCAGCAATCTGAGTTTCAGCAAGAAATATGAACACATCATGCAGTGCTATATATAACTATTCCCTGAACTACATTAAAATATAAAATTCCCTGATACCTGCACATTTGGAAACTTGTATGTATACCAATTTTTCTAGCACTAGCAGAATTAACTCAGTGGAAAACCTCACACTTCCTTATTGTTAGCATAGCATCTCAGACTTTCAAAGAATATGAATTTGATTTGGTGGCATTATTATTTGCACCTAACTTTTCTGGGCACTCTTATCTATTTTTTTTCAAATGTCATACTCTAATACAAATCAACACAGAAGAATAATGCAATGATTACTAACATCAAGAAGTTCACATATTAGAGGACTCTGCTCTTAGGCTTCTTCACTGACACTAAAATGTGTCAAAAATAAGAGTTGCCTCTCAGCAGATACCACATTTCTTAGTGGAAATGCCACAGATAACAAGACAATAATGAAACTTACTAATGAAGAATATGGGGAAAAAAACTTTATTAACGCAGTGATGTTTTCAGAAATGCTTTCAGAAATTAACTAGTATATTTTCAAATTTTCATAGGCCAAACTACTGTATAACCTAATGACTTGACCCTGCAAATGCTTCCATGCATATGGCTCTTTATAGCATTTCCTGAATGTATTTATGCAGATTTAGGTGTTGCAGTTAAAAACAGAACGAAAAAGGAATATGAATATTCTTGGAACTTACACATGTAGGAAATATCTTTAAGGAAATCTCAAGTTCAGTGTATAGAGGCCTTGACACCAACAAAGTTTATTCTCTAAATAAAATTCCCATTAAATTTTCTTAATCATGATATATGTTTGCTTTTTTCAATGTGCTATATATAAAAAAAAAATTGTAAACTTTTTCTTATAGAAAATAAGTCAAATCTGTGATTTAATTATTCTATTAGATGAGACAGATGTGTTTGATATATGTGTTAGGCAAATATTTGAATAGTCTATTCATGCATAGAAAGTGGACACATCTCTTGAGAAGAAATTCATCATTCTGACCCATTCCTGGTTAACAAAGAAAAAGAAAAAAAAAACATTGGAATGGCATTTGGTATGGCCTAATTAACAAAAAAGACAGTAGCAGTGTTGCAAAAGTCCAACATTTCAGGACTTTCTCAGCTCAGAGAAACTGGTGAGAAAGAGTATATTGCTTCTGAAAATGTAAGGAGTAGACAAAGACAGCAAAAAGAAAAACAACCTGATTCAAAGTCAGAATGAACAATGAATTCATCAGGCTTTAGATGAGCACAAGAGGAATGAATGAAGTGCAAATGCACACAATTCTTCAGCAACATTCAAATGTGCACAGATACCACATGGAGAAATGAACACTTCAAACAGCAAAACTTATTTTGGTATCATGTTGCAATCTACTGATCTTCTCACAAGTGTAATAAACAAGTTATTCAGCTTAACAAGGATGAGTTAGCATGAAAATATCTGCATATTCTTTTTGACTGGAAAGATTTATGGAATGAATCAATGATTGAATGTCACGTGACATTATCAGTGGAGAGCATTAACATGTTTTTTAAATTGCATTTTCAAGCTGATGGTTGCATACCATTTAGACAGGGAAAATGCTTAGGCAAAGACAGACATTGCGACAGTCAAATACTTTTGAAAACTTAGATAAAAATGCAGAAAATAAATTGTCTGTTACTCCTCAGGAATCTGTAGTAAATCTAATTTCTCTGATTTCTTGTCTAGCAGAACACCTCCCAGTTGATGTTAAACTCTTATTTTCATATGAAAGTCTAATTCTGATCCTATGAAAAATTTTATAATGTGAAAAAATAAGAGGTTCACAGAATCTGATAGGAAGTAGTGTCAAAGCAGAACTTCCAGGACAATGATAGCAAATTCTTGTGTTAATTTTTGCATGGAAGTAAAACAACTTTCTCTTAATGGACAATTATAACACCTCCTTTACTCTTCCCAGAAATTAAATAGAATCTATCTATGTAAGTTCTTTTTCTTTAATTACTTTTGAATACTAGGCAAGTAGTCTACAGTCTAACAGTGAAAATAAGTTTTTAATTTGCAAATAAAATCTTAGTCCCTTATTTTTTCCAAAGTACTAATAGTATACATATATGCATACATAAAACCCTATATATATATATAAATAAAATATTTTTGCAAAAAGAAAGTACTGCAAGAATTAAGGCAATGTGTGTTACATGCTGGTATGCTTTGTGCTTCTGGACAGTTAGCATGAGATTCATTTTTGTGTGACAGAAATAAACTACTCCTTCCAATGTTTTCAATTTGCTTGAGACCATTTAAGTGCAAGACAGTATAAAAATACATGTGTTATACTCCCTCCGAGCACCACGATTATAAAAATAATCGCAGATGTAATTTATAGCTCTGAAAACGTCACAGTTATATTTGCAATGATCGAGATCTGGAAGAATATTTTACGACTGCTTCATCCACAGCTGAGTTTGGGATCTCATCTTGGATGTGGTATTAGCAAATCCCAAGTGGTGGTTCTGGTTCTGTTCAATCCAAGAGACACTGCAATACCCCGCTGCTCCACAGGACCTGGAATCACCCAGCAGACTAAAGTGACACTGTCATTTAAACTAGTCTGCTCACCTCAATATGCAACTTTAATCAATTCAAGCATCTGAGAAAGGAATTTCAGAAGTTCTGACCACAAAGAAACCTAGCTGAAGGTAGGAAGCAATCTGCAAGATTGTGCCCGTTTACTTCTGCAGCTTTCTGGGCCTCAGAGGTGGAACCAAGGCTGCAGTGGCAGGTTTTTTGTCGCTCAGATTTCAGAGCTCACTCCAGAGCTGAGCAGGCACTTACAAGAACCCTGTGAAGGAGCTACTCTTCTAGTTTAGAGTCACATGTGGTTCCTATTTCCTGTAAAACAGTAGGAAAGCTCAAATATGTTCAAGTGATGAAAACTGATGTCCTTTCTTCCAGGACAACCTGTATGTTTTTATATGATGAGATAATTACTAAAAAAAAACCAATCCAGGAACGCTCCAGCATCTTATTTGTCTGATGGGACATTAATAAGATTTTCCCAGTGTTTGGATCCAGGTTCTAGAGCTAATCTACACAAACTGGAGGAATTCTGGTAATAGGTCCTAGTTAGATCATCACCTGTGGTCCTATCCTGCAAGCCACCATGGGTCACCCTTCCAGTGTGGTATTTGCCAAGGAAGGAAACTCAATAGAGGCTGAAGGCCATCAGAGCTCCAGGTCAGGCTTTATAATCTGCACAATTTAATGCAGGAGAACCAACTGGGATTGACACATCATGTCCACACAAGCTAAACCTCCCAATATCCAAGAGCAGTGACACACAATCTTTCTATTTGTTGTTTCCTCTCTCTCTGTGTCTGTGTTGGATCATAAACTCTTCCCTTTACCTCACACTCACTCTTGTGAAGAGTTGAGAGGCCAGGAGTGCCACAGGAATATGAGCATCTGTGTCCTGTCCCTAGGCATCCCCAGCGGAGTAAATCCCACCCAGGCTGGTTACACAGGCAGGCACACCTGGCTGCACAATTAACACTCAGATCTGGCAAATGGAGGCTTGGCCATGTGTCCCTTTTACCCATCAAATATGTCAGCATTAAACACTTCATCCACCAGCTGCTTCCATTTAGCATTGCAGTGAGCTGGGAACACACAGCTCCACAGCAGAGTTAACTTTGCTGATATTAATGGAGGTTATCTTAGAGAAAAATAAGCCTTGACTCCTCTTGAAGGCTGTAGGACTTGAAAACAAGCTTTCAGACTTTTCCCATTCAGGAACACACCTACACAGAGCATCCTGCATGCACAAAACCAATATGAAAAATAACAAGAGTTTCCTCTGAAAATACACTTCAGGATCATTTTGTATTGACAGAGTTCAGCTGGAGTATTTGTCTTTCTTTGCTGGGGAGATAGTTCTATAAATATATTCAGGTGAAAAAATAAAAGAAATTTCTAATAAAACAGCAACAAGAACTGGTTTGTTTTCTCTTGTTTTGTTTTTTTTTTTCCCATCCCCGGCTAATGGATGCCATCTGCTCATTGTAGGTGCCATTGTGCTGATACATTCTTTTCATATATTTCCAAATTCCTCGAATCAATTCTAAGCAAAAGGCACTGGAACTAGGTTTGTCAGAACAAAACTACCCCTTGGAGCCAGTGGAGCTTTGACATCACTCTAGGATGTGCCAAATGCACTCATTTGCTCAAAGCTCATTCTTGGATACTATTCTCTCTGAGGAGCAACTATACATCAAACAAATGCTTTGTAAAAGGCTCTACTCATGGCTTTATGACAGATTCATTTTTAATATCTGTAAGCCACAATTTCTAAAGCAGAATTTCATGTACCAATAGATTTTACTTATTTCCAGAGGCATTGCTTCATGATCATGAACATTCTTAACCAAAAGTCCACGCACAAACTCACCAGCCGAAAAGCTGCAGTTGCACGTAAATAACATTCTTTTCCCCTTGCTCTCTGAGAAGATTTTATTGGCGTGGTCTTGCCTGCCAAACTAAGCTGAGGACCCTCAGTCGAGACTGTCAGATGAAATAGAAACAATTGAGAACAATTCGAGGACTGCTTTTAAGTCAAAGGCTGCCTATTTTTACTTGTATCAGAATCCAAACCCTGTTAAACAATTCAACTTAATAAACATTTCAGTGTGATGCCAGAGCGAGCTCAGAGTATTAGCAAAAAATCTGTATTAATTCTTACATGTAAAGGTAAAAATGAAGGCAAAAAATGTAAACACACAACCCCCTAAAACTCAATTTTCCAGAAGATATTTTCATTGATTTTTTGCTAAATAAATTTCAGCTTGTACACAGCGTTCCACTGTCCTTTTTTTCGAAGTAAAATCTAAACTAGACGTGTCTGTAGATGAAGTTCTTCTTAAAAGTAAATATTTTTCACATCTGAAGATTGAACTGTGCATTGGAGTTACCTGTTAATGAAGGTAATATAAAAAACTATGCAGCAGTGGAAAAACTGGACAAGAATGCAAAAATCAGAATCTCCCTCACTAACCTCTTCAAACTGTTTGGATGTATATATGATATATATACACATATAGATATGATGCATATATGTATATATGTATATATGATGTGTATATATATGATGTATATATACATATACATATATATGTAAATGTATATATAATGTATATAAGCAGTAAGCAAGTGGCAGCCAAAGGTCCCAGTGAGTTTGCAGCCCTCACTGTGCTGATCACTGTATGAGCATAAACAGGAAATATTCCTTCCCTCAAAATCACTGCAATCAAGACATCAGCAACGCACATCAGGGCTCGCAGGAAGCAGCGTGGAAGAAGGATTGGGAACCTCAGGGCAACTAACTGGAACACAAGATTGTGAAATCTATTGTCTGAACATTCAGCCGCAAGCTTGAGAGATTTTTTTTTTCTTTATTCCATGAAATAAGTTGGCAAGAGCTACAAATGAATCACTTGCAGCCTGTCTACTTAAGGACTCTCATTAACCACGGGTATCACGGTGAAGATGGATCTCAAGACAGAAACGAAAGGAGACCAGGGTAATGGTTGTGTCTAATGACTTGGTTGTAAAGGCACAAAATCTAATAAAGCACAAGTTAATAAGCTCTCACTATGAGAGACGTGACAAAGGCATGGTGATGACAGAATTTCTATAGCCAAGTTATATAAATAATGTGGGTTGGTAGTGAGAGCTGTGGACAGGACTCTGCATTAAATTTTAAGCACTTGCATTACCTGAGCTAGAGAATCCATTGCAGCAATCACAAAATTGTTGCATACCCTTAATTTCATTGTTTAAGCTATTAGAAGGGGAAAGAAAAAGCAATAAGTAAAGAGTTCAGTTAAAAAATGTTTATAGTATCTGAGCTCTGAGCCATTCCTGTGCTGCTGCTGCTCTGGTTATCTTTCTCAGTACATCAGGGGTTCTGAGCAGAGCCTACCACTCCTGAATCATCCTTTCTGACAGGCAGGAATTGTATGAGAGGAGACAGACTTATCATTACAAAGTCAATGACCTGAATTTTCCCAAGACTTGTAGTAAAAACAGAACATGATAATGAAAGTCTTTGCCCAGCCAGTTACAGTTCACTATCTTTCTTAAAATACCAACAGTGAGTAGCCAACAGTGGAAAAATTGTTCAGGCAGAACATTTTCATCCTTTCTCCAGTGGAAATTTTATCTGGGAGAAGGAGACTGTTACAGTTTGGCCCAACCAACCAAACAAATGAAAAACAAAAAAAAAAACAACAAAAAAACCCCCCACATAGTTGCTGGTAAAATAGAACTTTATAGGGTGTGTAAGCAAAACATCAGGATTTTAGGACATCAATCAATAAAGTCACTTGCTATATTATTTCAGCTACTGCATCCTATGATACATTTGCTCTTACTGAGACTCAAAACATTGTGTGAGTCGCATTCATAAGTATACAGAATAATGCCTAATGACTTTTATCACATTTCAAAAATTGTTTTCCTTTCTCTTGTTCTGGTTAGGACAATGGTCGAATCATAGCGCAGAAAATATCTTGATTGCAAATTGCAAATCTCATCCAAGTAATAAAAAAAATAAAAAAGAAAAAAAAAGAAAAAAAGGAGAAGGCGAAGAAGAAAATAATTAGAAGCAGGGAAAAAAAAAGAGACGATGAAGCAGAAGGGAATTTGCAATTTCAAAACTGGAATTAAGTAAATTATTATGACTTGGAATAGAGAGAGATACAAAAAATATTTGCATAGCCACCACTGCTGGAGAACCTGAAAAATAGAAAACCACACTTGCCAAAAGCAAGCTGATTTCCAGGGCAGGGAAAATTGCTCCCCCTATCTTATCATTGTTACTGCTCTCCCACCCGACCTGACTCTTCCCTCAGTCTTCAGCTCCTCTTCCTCACTCCTCACCCGCCAGTGGTGGCAGATGGCCATGAGAGCTGGAACAGGCTGCAATGAGTAGGTGTGCTACAGAGGAAAGGTACTCCAGGATGAGCTGCTGGAGCAAGGAGATTTTCCAAGGGTTCTGTCTCTGCTGGGCAGCAGCATGGCGGCCGTGGCTCCCCTCATTCCTCCCGCTGTCCTTGACGGGAAGCGTTCTGGAAAGCGTCTCTCTGAAAACAGGGCTGCTGAAGACAGCAAACAGAGTAAACACGGCAGCAAGAAGTGATCACTCCATCTCTGCTCATCGTGCATCTGACAGATCCTTGTAGACCTGACATGACAGTTGCCTATGACTCGCAGAGCCCCACAGCCAAGGGGGAGGGGGAGGGAGGGCAAAGTAGGATAAATAATGATACATCCACAGTAACAAGGCAGTGGTGTGGAAATCTGTCAAGAAATACACATTTCTTATAATAGGAAGAAAGCAAGGCCTGATCTTGTTTAATATAAGGCTGGAGTTAACACATTGTGCTACATGGGAAGTAAACCATCTCCTTTCTTCATGAGCAGAGGTGTCCCTCCATCTGCATAATAGCTGTGCACAGCTTGGGATCACTTGATCTTCCAGACCCCCCTCTCTTCCTCAGCTGGGCTGTTATCATCCTCTGTTATTACCTTCATATTTCCCCTGGTTATTATCAGCATGTTACCATTGCCTTTATGTCGACAATCTACCTGGCAATTTTCTCCTCTCCAGCTGGCTTCCGTGTTTCCTAGGTAAGAAAACTAACGTTCTTTGCTCCAGAGTGAATGTCCTATTCATTATTCTCAATGTACTGTGACACAGCAACACCGAATATCAAAAGCCTGCAGTAAATTCTCATCTATTTCTCAGTCATATAGAACAATTAAGTAAACAGCACAAATAGCAACCTGCCTTTTATCGTTCCTACTGAATTTAGATTTGACTGTGCTTTAGATTTGACTGTGCTACATTTAACAATTGCCCAGACCCACAATGCAAATGAATGTGTGCATAAACACCGTTCAATATTGCATATTATGATGTGCCAGAGAGCTCTTCCATTGTACCACGCTTTTGATGGTAACCCAGATAAAACACTTTTCATACCCAAACAGGCTGAAGCAAGATGCAATTAGTGAAAGAATTGCTGCAAAGAAACTCTGTACTAATACTGTGATCAGCTGTCTGCATCCCTATAGCTCCTGGACTGGCAGAGAAATGAGCTCTTGCCAAGAGTTTGTCTCTGACCCAGTCTGTACTCTCAGTCACGTCGCTGGAGGTAGGGCTGCCTTGATGTCACAGTCTGGGTATCCTGTCTTCCCCAGAGTGGTACTGCAAACTGTAGTCACCAGCATCTCACAGAATCACATAATGGGCAAGGTTGGAAGGGACCACAATGGGTCATCTAACCCAACTCCCTGCTCTAGAAGGGTCATCGCAGAGCACATGGCACAGGACTGCATCCAGAACAGTTCTTGAATGTCTCCAGTGAGGGAAACTCCACAGCAATCTCAAAATCAATCTCAAAAACTTTAACAAAAGCACCAAAAAAATTGACCTGTTTCAGAGTAAGTAACCGAGTGCTCCACTGTTCTTGACAATCACACTGAGGTACACAATGGTCATTTGGTCTTTCAGTTAAGTAAAGGTTAAATCTCCTCTTGTCCTGTAAAATTTACCATTCTTACAGTAAAAGTCTTTCACCTTTTTTTATAAATGCATCAAAATCTGTAGACCTCAGCAAAGACACATGATCAGTAGCCAAAATTTCTTAGAATCTTAGAGTCAGAAAACTTTACCAAAGTGGAGGTCAAGATGACTGTAAGGTCAGAATATGCAAAAATGAAGGTATGACAGCCCTTAGATCAAAACCCAAATATGAAATATCCACTTAAAAGTAATAATTAAAACTAACAAATAAAATAGCAATTAAGCCATTATTTACTACCATTGTTTCTTCATTTAAAAATTACAGAATTAGAAGAATTTAAATGAAAATATTGTTGTCAATTTTAATTTGAAAAGACTATTTAAGGAAGATTTAATGACTTCAGTTTTTAAAGTAATTTTGTACTCATGGTTAATTAAATGCACAAGGACTTCCACTGAGAATCAGGATGTTCTAAATAATGTAATAATAACTTGTGTAACCAATTACTGTAAAGTAATACTGGATTATCCAATATGACCTGTCTGGCTTTGGTATTCATAATTTTAAATCCCTTTTAATTAAATCCTCAGGGTACTATATTTAATGTAAAACAACCATGACCTCCCTTATAATATAAATGTAGTAGCCATTGTTGGTCAGGAACAGATTTTGGTTCCACAACTGGGTGACTCATTCATCAGAAAATTTTCTGGGCTGTCATCCTATTTAAACAATATTATGAGCCAGTTTCTCAGCTGGTGTAAATAGGGTGTTGTAAATTGACTGTAATGGTGCTAGGGCTTTATACCACTGTTCTTTATTTCTAAGCAACAGAAAACAGAGGAAAGGGTACATGCATTCTTTGGTTTACTAATGAAGATGAGGTCTATTCTGAGAAAAATATATCACTTCTTCCCCCTCCCTCCTGGGCTTTTTGTTTGGTTGTTGGGGGTTTTTTGTTAGGGTTTGGTTTTTGTTTTTTTTCTTGTAGGGGTTCTGGGGAGTTTGCATCATTGTGGCTTTGGGTTTTGGATTTTGTTTTTCTGTTAATTAGTGTTGTGCTTTCCAGAACAGCATCAAGGCCAAATGAGAACTTGTTATCTAAAGGGCATGACAATAAACATATCAAATTGAAGAGTGCTTTTTCTACGATGTTAGCAGTCAACCCACACATGCTATAATAGTTTTCCCCTTTTTCTGTTTTTTTCCCCTGCCTATTTTTAAACCAGCTGAACTATCTTTTCTTCACAGTGAAGACCTGTGAGTATGTTATCTCCTCATTTTGCTTTTTACATCATTTAAGTAGTTGTTACATTTATAAAACAGATATTTTCTCAAAATATAAAAAGTCAGGACTTAAGTGCAGACACACAGACATGCTTAATATCCAGTCATAGAAAGTCTCAAAATGAATTTGTGTGAATTGTGTGTTTTTTCAAGTGACACTGATGAACCTTGGAAGATGTCTAAACTATGCTGCAGTTGGTATGGGCAAAATGTGTTGCTCACTAGATTAATATACTGAATTTAATCTATAGTACATTAATCTGAAAAAAAAAAAAAGTAAGTAGGACCAATCAGAGCATGTTAGAAGGCTGACTGTGGATATCACATTGCTCATTTTTCTTTGTAATTGCTTTTCAGAGGATACCTATGGAAGTTTAAATAATAGTTTAAGGCCCTGACACTAAAAATGTAACAGAATTATGTAAAAAGCTATTCAGATTTTTAACTTAATTCTGTTTTCTTGTGAAGGCAAAGTATGTAAGAGAATTACTGAGGGATCAGATCTCAGGGATTCCTGACCTCAATGCTGGGCAGGTACACAAAGCATTTATTGCTATGCAGCTAACATTCCATTTTACAAATCAAAAATTATCAACTATTTAACAAGATTGAAGGCCTTTTAATTCATGAGGCCACATTATTCCTTTTTTCTGGAATACTCAGCAATCTGTGAGACTTAGTCTTTATCAGAAGATTTTATTGTCTATAAAACATGGTCCCAGAACACATTCTGCCACATTGTCAAGGTTTAGCAATGGTACTCCCCAACTCAGTGTTCCCACTGAGTCTCAATTGGAAGGGACCTCTTCTCCCTGGAAGAAATTCCCTTTCTCCTTTTCCCCAGCTCCAGCAATGACAAGGCTGTACAGAATAACCTCGAAGTCCTAACTATGACCCCTCCTGGCTACTGCAAAAATTAACCCTGTCCTGGCTGTAACCAGGATGCATATATTATCTCTGTCATAGCAGAAGGGAAAAAACAATAAAACAAAAAATACAAAAACAAAAAACAAAACAAAAACAAAAACAAAAATAAATAAGAATCCTTTTTCTGCTTCTTTTAAAAACGAAACCACAAAAATTTTATCTTTACTGGCCTTACTTTTCTGGGATTGAGGTAAGAGGACAAGAGAAAATTGAAACAAACTTACCTACTGCTGTGGACTGAGTAGAAATATGTGCTGCAACTATGAAGTTTCAAATATAAAACAGAGATACATAAGGAGAAAAAAAAATTCATTCCAAAAGTGGTAGCTTGGTAAAATATGTGTTTTTATTGTTTTCATATTCAGTTCTTTATGTTAATATACAAACATACACTCTGTGTGCACATCATGTAATCAGCTCATAGGGTAAGCATTAAATTAGATTCTATTTTCATGCTCAGCACATTGATGAGGAAAATAAACAAAACACATATCACTGATTTGTAATTCTTGATTTCCAATGGGGAGTTGTCCAGAAGTACTAAATCAAGAGCCACTGAACCATCATATTTTTATTTGTTATTGTTGAATAGATTTTATCCTTTTCCTTCTCAGTTTCTCATGCTTTCTTAATTTTCTTTCTTCACCAATTCCTTTCATTAGCTAACATGTCTACATGTGCATACCAGCGTAGAAATATATGTATTTATTGTATTTTTTCCAGTGACACCAGGAACCTTTGGATGATGATCTAAGTAAATAATTGTAGTGTGTGTGTGTGTGTGTGTGTGTCTGTGTGTGTTGTGCTGTCTAAATTTTCTATCTTATATTTGAAAGAGTTGCAACAGTATGAACATTACAAATAATGTTTGACTACCAGAGAACACTATAGATATTAAAGAAAATGAGACTTCTTTTTTTTTTTCTCTGTGTCTCCTAATTAATCCTTCCCTGAGAAATACTTTTCTATTGATAGGAAAATGAAACAAAACAAAACAAAACATAACAAAACAAAGCATGAACTGAATCACAGGGACCTTGCTTTACCATTTGAAAGTCTTAAAATATCACAGATACCAAGATATAAGACTATCTCATTTCATGCTGTAGAGGTAAATGAAGTGGAATCTTCTTTCTTTATAGTAGTGTTTGATCTACTGGCTATTTTTCAAAATAGATTAGAACTGAACATATTTCAATCATCCTGATGCAATCTAGCTATTGTAAGCAGCAGGTGCATAACTCTGCTCAGCCACAGACAATCTCTGAGCCCTCTTCAGGGATAGTCTTAGGCAGGTTTTCAGGCACAGCTCCAATATATCACTACAATCAAAGCAGTGTTTTCTTTTTTACAGAGTCTGGTCTCCTGGTTGCTTTTAAATGCTCCCTCGCATCACCAGATAGAATGGAAACATTTTCTCATTCTAAGTTTTTACCTTTGTCCCCAGTCAGTGTTATGGCAGGAACTAACTCTATAAACAAAAAATATTACAGTGATGACATTCCAAAATTTCAGCTGCAAATTTCCATCTTTACTGTCCTTCATACTTTTAGTCTTTCAGATGAAAAAGAATGGGTAAATTCTGATGGGAAAACCGGAATAAATTTGCTGAAAGTATATCCTTTCAGTGAAGATTTTCCATTTACCTTTGGAGAAAAAATTGTTAGCTACAATTTCTTATGTTCTTTTTACTTAGAAACTAGAATAAATTTCATAAATATTATGTCAGGAATATGGCTGGCAACAGACCCCTTATTAACTCTGCCTTAAACCCTATTCTTTGAGATTACTGCAGGAGTCTTTAACAATTAATTTTGCAAAAATTCTCTTCTTTAAGGCCACACTGCAGCTGTTATCACAAGTTACCTTATATTTATAAGGTAGAGAGATACATGAGTACTTTCTAGGAAGGACAGTAGAACAATATCAAAGATTCATAAAAATATATGATAAATAAATTGAAGAGATTGATAACAATTGTGTGAATAAAGCTCATTTTCCAGAAAAAATATTTAGTTTAGATAATTCAATTTAATTAAAGTGGGTCATGGATAGAATGTCCTACATAAGTCAGTCTGTCAAAAGTAGAAACCAATTATCGTAAATCAGACAAAGGCAAAACATGAAACAACAACAACAACAACAACAAAAAAAAAAGGAAAAATCAAAACAACAGAAAATATTTTTTTGTTTCATGCTTCGTTTATTTACACATTTATAAAGAAGCTTTAAGCCATCTATATCCAGAAGCTTTTATTTTTATTTGGTGGGAAAGATGAGAAAAGGAGTCTAAATATGCAAAACCTGAAAAAAAACATAGTTGCAATGAAGTTTCCCACTCATGGTCTCTGAAGCATGTATGTTGCTGTCATCATCCCAGCTCATAAAAACTGCCTACGTACAGTCACAAGTGCTCAGGGTTTACCAGGAGCCAAACAGGCAGATGGATCATTCTGTGTATGTGTCTACATAGTTTTACTCTTGCTGGATACCACTGATTTTCCTCCCTCCACCTGCAAGCTCTCTTCAACTGCATGTTTGTCCCTTTAGAACCCAGAGCAAGTTTTTACGAACAGTGGAACAGAAGTGTGGGATGATGTGGTGTTCATGCATTCTAAAGGCACTGGACCCAGCTCCAATGGGCATGACACTGGATATATGTACATGTTATCATAGAAGTTTATTCTGTAGTTCATTAAAAGTCCCAGCTTATATATCCACCACACTGCTTGCATTTGGTATGCCTTGAAATTCAGCTTCAGGATGTGCCAGTTGGCATGCTGATTAGGAAACTTGGTTGGAATATATGAATGTAAAAATATCTACATCAGCTCAAACCAGCTGGGGTCTACTCCAGTAAACTGATTCCAACAATGGACCAAAGTCTGGAGGACATGATACCAATGAACAGCAATCATCTGTATGGCTCCTTATCATTCTCCTGTCCTCCAGTTACTTCCATTTCAAGGATCTCCTCAGCCAGATGAGGGGCTTTTGTGTTTGGTAAACATTGGTAAGTTTCTTCTGCATAAACATGTCCAATCTTCCCAAAAGTCCATAGGGAGGTTTCACATGCAAATTATTCTTCAGCAAGAATTTGTTCCTGTCTAGTGTCTTGTATAATCAACTATCAACTATCACTTTTTATTTAAAAAAAAAAAAAAAGAAGGTGGGTTCTGTGAGTTTCATTTTCCTGTCTCTTGTTCTTCAACTAGAAGAGACTGTGAACAGTTTAATCTCTGCCCACTGTCTTCATACCTTCATATCACTCAAGAGGTTTTTTAATTTGTCACATCCTTCCCCCCACGTCAACTCTTTTCCAGACAGAAGACTTGTAGCTCACACAAGGGTTCCTTGCATGAAAGCTGTTACAGACAGTTGATCATTCTTGTCACCTTTCTCTGCATTTTTTCAGTTCTCCTTCATGAATTTGAGATAAGAGGATCAGGACTGCCCAGAAGTTTCCAGGATATGTCTGAATCTATGACTTTATATGATGGAAGTGATCTCTGTTTTGCTCTTACTTTTTTTATAATTCCTAACATTTGCTTTATGATGGCTACTGAGCACCAGCTGACATTTCAGAGCAAATCTCTTTCTCAGTAACAAAAATTGCCTCTGACAACAGTTATCTCAGTGTACTTTGTATATGAAAGTAGAATTCTTTCTTTCTTCTATCCTTTTACATTCAACTATGCTGAATTTCATCTGCTTTTTTTTTTTGTCTTTCACTTATCTCACAAAAACTTTCTGCAATTTTTTCTAGTTAGGCCTTATCCTACCTTGAATAATTTAGTATCATCATCCAACTTCCTTACATCACTTCTCACCCTGTTATGCAGGTCACTGATAACCATATTAAGCAGAACAATTCCCTGCACATATTCCTGTGGAATTCTACTGCTCATCTTCCTTCACTGGGAGAATTGACTATTTACTTCTACTCTCTGTTTTCTGTTTTATAACCAATTATTTATCTAAGTTATGATCTTCTTACCTCTTATGCGTGGCTGCTTAATATCTAAACCTAAATAATATATCTATTTGATGTAATCAAATAGATTATATCAATCATATCCCCTTTATCCATATGCCTGCTGACCCTTTCAAAGACTTCCTATAAATTTCCAAGACAGTAGTTCCTTTTGCAAAAGCCCTGCTAACTTTTCCAAGGTAAAGTAAATCTATTCACATCTACATCAGTTCCATTCTTAATTATAGCTTATCCTAATTTTCCTGCTGTAGACACCAGGTTTACAAGCCAGAACATTGTGCAGATTTTTTTTTTAATTTATTGTTTTGTTTGCTATCCCCCAAGTCTCAGCAAAGGCGATTTAAAGATTAGATGTCAGTGTTATTAATTCAGTTACTTCGTCTCTGATTTTCTTCAGAAAGTCTAAGCATTCCATGCTCCTCTCAGGTTGGCTCTCTTGACAATTAATTCCATAATCTCTGCTTGTGCCTTAAGTATGTCATCTGGAAATTCTCTGCAAAGAAGAAAGAGAATGAAGAATTTTGCATGCAAATAGAACAGTCAGGAAAGTTGATTCTGTCCAAGAAGGAAGCTTTTCAATTCTGTAAAGTCTTCTAAAAAGCAGAAAGCTCAAAGTTAAATTTCCATTTAAGACAAAAAGCTAAGACGTTTAGCTTTTCTTTTCAGTTTAGATACTTATTAGGGCTGCAAGGAGGTAATCACAATCTTTCTAAGCAATTGCAATATTTATATATGATATGGCTAACTTTTTTTTCATAAAGATTTTTGGGCATTTCAAATCTAAGAGATGGTCTATTTGTCTGTCTTTCCCTTTCCCTTCTGTAGTTATCAGATATATAAGCAGTTTTAACTAGATGAAAACATTCCCATACCTAGAGCTTGCTTTTATCATCTTCTCATTCTTTAAAATAGGTTGTCTTAAAATATTGCTGCTAATTTCTGCTTGTTCCCCTCATGCAGCAGAACACAGTACAGCCTTATGCAAGCAACAAGTAACTCTAGAAAACGAAAAATTACTGGGAAAATAGTAAAGACTTGATAATTTATGAAATATGGCAGCACTGACAATATGAAAAAAATAATTGCTTGCACATGCAGCCTACAGAAATACCTCTTAATCTTCCTGCAGCAGCTAGTTGGACAGATTCCTGCCCTGAAAGAGATTGCTTTAAGGTAGTGCTGACGTTGCATTTGTGTGGGGTAAGTGCTCAGCCAGTCAGGTGTTGCAGCTCAACTGAGATACCTTAATTTATTCAATTGCAGTAACCACTTACTTACATTTCAATGATTTGAAATAGGAAAATTATGTCTCTGATGAAAAGAATATAGTTTGTAACTGTTTCTACTCCAAGCTCTTACACACCAGAAAATGAGGAAAGGCTTATTCTCTAAAGGAGAGACTGCTTGGTCAGCAGATGTTCTGCAAAGTGGAAGATGAACAATATTGGCTGTAAAGCCATGTGTTGTTACAGCAGTCATCTTGTTACTGCACAACTTTATGCACTCTGCATTCTCTTCTCATTATAATCCTTATCCTATTCAACTATAAACTCATTAGGGTCCGTCAATATGACAAGCTGTCCAGTTTGCATCTCTCAGCAATTTGGATACTTGCTAATAATAAACTTTTTTATTTCATATCCATAACTCAGCATAAGTAATGTATGACTTCAGCCATCTTGTATGCCACAGTAATTTGGCCATTGGCAATACGTGACAATCTAAATTTTTATCATCTGGCAGAAACAACACACTTTATAAAACATATTTTTCTAAATCTAGACTTTTTTTTTCTAATCTAGACTTTCAGTTAAATCACATGTAACTAAATTTTTATCTTATTTTTAATAACACAATTGCAATGTCTTGCTCTTTTTTGTTTAATGAACTTCATAAAACTGAATTGAAAATTGCATATTGTATATTTCCACAAATTATGATGGTCTTACCTCTATATTTCTATGTTTATATGAACATTCTGGAAATTCAGCAGGTTTTCTCATTCCCTGAAAGGGACCTGTAGAGAAAAAACACTGTTTTCTGTTTGCACTGAGATTTCTAAGTGCAGGGATACTATTCTAGAAACCTGGTCTAGTGGAAGATGTGCCTGCCAATGGCAGGGGGCTTGGAACTAAATGATTTTTAATGTCCCTTCTGACCCAAACTGCTCTACGATTCTATGAAATTGCAAAAGTTGAAAACATTTTGAAAACACAATAAATACTAAGTATTTTATCTTCCAGGTTTTCTTCTTTTTTTCTTAACAGCTGTGTACCTCGGTACCTTGTTACGATCCACTGTTGGGAAGGGTTATGAAAAAAATGTTACCTAATTCCAAAAGTTTCATCAAAGTAGAAACCAAAATACATTTATAGAGGATATTTGAAATTATAATTTTTAAATTTTGATAGAAAACAAATGAACTTGTTTCCTCTAATCCATCTATCTTGGGTCATGAAAGTAGGGGAATAACTGCAACGTAAACCAAAAATTTAAGAAAGAAGTAGGGGAATAGCTTCTAGGTAAAACAAAAAATTTAAGAAAGAAGAATCATAATTGTTTCTAAGCTGCAATTTAGTCATTAAGTAACAGTACATCTGCATAAATAGAATTTTAAAAATTTATATTAAATGCCTAATTAACTTGAGAAAAGCAATTTGGTTTATAATAAAACAAGGATCACTTTTCAGCACTCAAAGATTATTTTTGGAATAATTTTTTTTGCTTAAGCATAATTAGAATTGCTGAAGTGGAATTGCTAATTATCTAATTTGATATTGATTACATTGCCGTATTTTTTATTTTTACTTAAATATAAGCAATATCATGTTACTGTTAATAGTGACAATTGATGTACTATTACTCTTGTTCTAATGTTTTCATACAAATATAAAATATTGTATCCTATATCAAACACACGATTTTAAAATTTAGTTTTAGGCAATACTTTTCTTGGTTTTGTTATAATGTCTCCAGAAGATATTTCATGTATTTTTTGACTGAAGCAGTAAGATCTAGACATATTCTTTAGATATTAGTTATAGAACAAGGAATTACATGTTGTTTTCTTAGAAATTAAACATGTCCAAATTAAACAGAATATTGCATTTCCTGCTTTTAAAGCACTTGATTACTGAATTATGACAGTTCAACTTGCTAAGAGGATCCACCATTGGTCACTAAAAAAAAATTCCTCCATCCTTGACTCAGTAAAAGTGTTGGATCCTTTTTATTCTTTTTTAGTTTTTATTCTCCCCAAGTACTAAACACAGTATGAAGAGCTTCAAAGTGTGCAAAACAGGGCAGAAGATCTCTGTGAACAAATAGAACATCTGTCTTCTGTGTTCTTTGCTAATCCTGCTCTTGCAGTTTAGGAACAGCATTGCCCAAACAGGCTAATGCACTGTCCTGGCAGTTTCAGTAGCACTTTGTCATTCATGGCACACTTGTGGCTGCAGATTAATAACTTCTGCCCATCAGACATTCCAGACAGTGAGTCTTTACAGAAGGACTGATGCAGCATCATGCTTTTGAGATCTCTGGTTATTTCAGCCACAGTGAAATACTACATAACAGTATGATAAGAATGAAAAATCCAAGAGAAGGACAGCTAATTCAATAATCTCCATAATTTTACCATGATCCAATTCCTATCACTCACTTCAGGAAATGCACCAGATAACATGCTGAAGACCCTTGTGATAACTTCTCTTTTGTTAATAACAAACTGGAATTTCACCTAGAGAAATTCATATTTCACATGAAAGAGTTTGTGAAACATATTTCACCCCAAGAGTCACACAAAAAGGGTGCATCTGATACTACAGACTGCTAATGAAATCACTGACTCTTAAAAAGGAAATATGAGCTATCCTCATGTTTTTTATCCAATAACTGACTAATGTGAAATATATAAAAGTTCTGAAACAAGGTGCTGGGTAGCAGGACAGGTATTCCTTCAGCTCCCTTTCTTGTCAAGCACTATATCTTGTCAATGGGAAGTTGAAGCTGAAATGCCTGAAAGGAAAATTGAAAGCAAGGCTCAAGCTCTATGGGGAGTTCTAATCAATTGACAAAAGGAGCATCATATTCAGAGCTCAAGAAAATGTTACAGCTGTTGCTTCTGTGTTTTGTGTGAGGTTCTATAGTGTCAGCTCTGAAAGAACGACATTCTGCATACAACTAAAGCATTAGGCCTTTCATAGAAACTTCTCTTGTGACTCATAACTGCACTGGGAAACAGAATTGCTAAAAAAAAAAATTAAATACATTCTTCTAGGAGCAAAATCAACTCCAAATTTCTGGGGTCTCTGTTCTGATTCTGCATTTCAATCAGAATATACAATATTTTGTGCCTCTTTGGACCAGAAACCTGGTTGCATGATAGACAGGTTCAGGATCTGCAGTCTGATTCGTATCCAAACTCATCCTTAATACATCACTCAACATCATCAAAGACAGGGATATGGTTGTTGCAGCCAGGAAAATGAATGTTTCACCCCCCAGTAATAAAGGACAGAGGCTGTCAAACCATGGTACTTCAGTAGAATGATGTCTATGGAAAACAAGGTAAAGACTCAAAGACTTATTTTTTATTTTGCAAACACACACCAAAAAATCCACCAAAAAACAAGACAAAGCCAAAATAAAAAAGGCACTCAGAGTTCAACAGGAAACCTTTTAGTGGCTCTTGAGCCAGTCAATATTCCTATGCCACACGTTTTCTTTTGCATCCCATGAGTACTAATGACAGATTAATGAGCCACAAAGGTAGAAGTGGGAGTTTGAAAGCCAGTTAGATGCTGTGAATTTTCCCAAACGTGTCAAAATAAGAAAAGTGACTGCGCTAAATAACTCAGTGCTGGTACACTGGAGAAAATGAGTGCTTAATAAAATTCAGTGCTTTTATTTGCTTCCTTGAGGCATGGTGAAGTAGCTGCTCCACACCGAGAAGCATAGAAGTACACATACAACACAGACAAGAGTATGTAAATCCTCAAAAGCAGTATGTCATTTAAACTTAAGCTTCCAGTCATCTGCTTAAGAAAGAATTTTGATTCCTATGTCATGCTTATATGAGTGTCAGAGGGTTTTTCTCATTACTTTTTGTTACAGTAATGTTCATGAACTTTCATGGATGGGTCTTTCTAATAGTTATATGTATGTAGAAACTTGAAGATAACTGAAAATAAGTATCCATCAAAAGAGGAAACTTCTAGTTAAGCATCACAAGTCCCTGCTTCTCTAGTACTCATCCCTGGAAAGAAATTTTGTGAATCAAATACTTTGTCTTAATGTTTGAGCTACAGCCTTCCCTGGCTCACTGACAGTAATCCTGCAGAGATAGAAAAGGAAAGATGTGGAGGCAAATACTATTTGGCAGCCCATTTCTAAGCTAATGACAATTTTAGTTTTGGCCTGAAGCGCAAATGTGAAACTGCCAAGAGATTTTTGGGTGAAGATGCAGGAGGAAACATTTATTTCAGATTTTGTGGAATTGTAGATTTCTATCATTGTCTTTGGAAAAATTAAAAATAAAACCTTGTTTAAAGCCCCACAAATCATTTTGTAGAAGCACTTTACTGATCTCTGTTCTTATATCTGTTCAGCACAGATAGCTGTCTTTGCCAGAGAAAAATTTTCTGTTACTTGGATGGGGACTGATTCCAGTTCAGTGACAATAACACTGTAGAAAAACTGTTATGGTTCACCTCTCCAAAACTAACACATAGGTGGAAATTTCCTATTGATCCTCACAGCACTAGAAATTCCCATGACACTGTCCTTTTGAAAGACAGAACAAAAGGTACTTGAAAGACAGAAAAGTCAAACCACTCAGTTTCCATATAAAGGTGTACAGAGTAACCCATTACCCAGACAGTACAACTATGTGCTCAGTTTAGCCATGGTTCCTGCTTTTAAGTATCACCCACTTGTAGAAAGCATTAACAAATTTGGGGGAACAACGAAAACAACAATGTGGACAGCTCTTCAATATTAACAAATCATGGGATGGACATGTTCCAAAGCTAGCCTTGAACTTCTGCAGGGTGGATCGGGGGAGGAGAGATGAGCTCCCACACTGCAATTTTAATTACTAGAAAATCAAAGTTGTACATCAGACATAGGATTTTTCTGTCTAAATCAAAAGAACAGCAGCAAAGCGATCAGCTTTGTGCCAGATGAGGAAAGGACCTTCCCTGTGGAATGGATGATCTAAGGATGCATCTGAAAATAACCATGACAGCAGCAGAAAAAAACACACATCTGTGAGCTTCCTCCTGTACTGACTGGGTGAAAGGTGAAAAGGAGGCACACAGAACATTTCCAACAAGCTGTCCATATATTTGGCAGGTTGATGCCATCTTCGGTATTGAATTTAATGCTGTGAGTTTGTTGACCTTCCGCAAGGAGGAAAAAAGAGTGTGTAATTTATAATGACTATTGACTTTTGTACTTCAGGAAGTGTCCTCACTCATGATCTCATTTAACTGAGTCACTATTTTAAAACAAAGTTCTTAGACCAGAAGCTTGATTTTTTCATTATTTAGAAAAAAAAATCTTCCTTTCTGAAGCTGATCCCTAATAAAGTAAGCAATAGATTTTTTGGTTTATGCCTACTATGTCTTAATGTTAGGAAGGATAGAACGATATAAAAGTCTTAAAAACCAACAATATGAGCTTAAAACTAATAAAAGGAAATATAAGGTGAGCTGATCACTGTAAATATCACACATATTTATCTGCAAAGCTGTGCTATCATACACTTTCTGAACAGTACCAGACAAATAAACCCAAGTATTCTTGATTGTCACTGGTCCCTATGCTGAAGAAATATCACTTATTACTGACAGAAAAATCATTATTTCGTTCATATTGGACTCTCCCTGAAAGAAAAGCTTTTGAATGGGAATTTTCTTGGTTTCACTTCGATTTTTTTCCTCCAGGTTATACTAAATGCATCGACATTTCTGAAGGCAATTCAGTGATGTCTGATGTTGGCTTTGCCATTGGAAAAAATGGCACAATCTCTCATAAAAAATCTTATCATAGTTAAGGATTTAAAAATTTTCCAGTTTTACGTTTGAAAGGCACTATCTGTACATGGGGAAGCTCTTTAGCCAGGGTTTCCAGTTTAGAAAAGTACCACACCCCCCTTAGCTCATCTGCCTTCATCCCAATTAAGTGGAGAATCATTTCCCATATTAATAGAACCATTTTACCTATGGCCACATATGGCATTAGCATTACATGAAAGTATACAAGATTTGAACCTCAAGTACTGTGTGCAGTTTTGGGTACCTCACTTCTAAAACGACATTTAAAGGCTGGAGTGTGTCCAGGGAAGGGCAAAAAAGCTGGGAAAGGGTCTGGAAAACATGTCCCATGAAAAACAGTTGAGGGATCTGGGGTTTAGTCTGGAGCAGTTTTGGGGGACCTCATTGCTCTCTACCACTACCTGAAAAGATGCTGTAATGAGGTGGGGTCAACCTCTTCTGCCACATCTGAGTGAAAGGACAAGTGGAAATGGCCTTAAAATACACCAGCAGAGGTTCAGATTAGGTATTAGGGGAAAAAAAATCCTCACTGAAAGAGTGGTTAGGCACTGGGGTCAGTTGCCCAGGGAGGTGGTGAAATCACAATCTCTGGAATTGTTCAAGAGGTGTCTGAGTGTGGCATCTAGAGATATGTTTTAGGGGTGATTATGGTGGTGCTGGGTTGATGGTTGGACTTGAAGGCCTCTTCCAAACTTGATGATTCTCTGATTATGTGATTCTGTGTTTTATTTTTTGATGACTGCTGTAGAGTCTTGAATATAACATTTTTTCTGTTCAGACTTGATCTCACCCAGCATCTTACTGGAGTGCAGCAGGACTTCCATGCCTGTTTTCACATCATCCACCTGGCTCACAATTGTTTTTTCATTGATTTTTCATTGATTAGATGATCTTGAAGGTGTCTTCCAACCTTGATGATTCTGTGATTGTGTAAAGATGATCAAAATAGGCCTGCTCAGAAGAAAGCATCAAAATGCTTACCCACTCAGGAGTACACAAAGTAATTATCATCCAGTAATGACTTTTAAATTAAGAAAATATGTTGCATTTTTGAGCCTCAGGCTAAGTTTACTTATTCATTGTCTGAGACTGAATCTGAAGAAGTCTCCAACATTGATACAGACATTTTAAATATTTTGCTAGAGGCTAATTTTTAAATAACTAACTGAGTAATTAGTCACATCAAAGTGTGGAACTCTGCATCACCTTTGGTATTCACCTACAGCCATAAATAAAACTTCTCATATGCTGTGGCAGTGTCTTCAGTGCTGAGTCTCTCTTGATTGCTTTTGGAGTGAAGGCAAAGGACAGTTTTCGAAGCTGAAATTCTGAGTAAAAGGATGCAGCAGATGTAGTTTTCAGGTTGCCCGAGTCCCTGCGATTAAATGATTGTCTTCTTTTACAAGGCTAGCATGACAAGATGTTATTCTGCTCCAACCTGAGTCCTTGGCAACATATCTTAAGGAAATTATCTTAAAGCAAAGGAGGTGAATATACAATTTCTGTCACCACCTTTTCTACTCCAAACACCTTCTGTCATCACTTCATCTCACCTCATTTCTAGGATTTTTTTTATTCTCCCTGCCTGCATTTATCTTTACTTTTGTCATAAGTGATTTTCTCTTGGAAGATTGTGTTTGACTTCTCTGCTCTGCCAACTCTTTCTGCTAAAGCAAAGATAAATCATTAAGAAGTCAGGATCAAACAAAGCAAAACAAATAATCTATAGTCAGTGTTTCAGCATGTCTGGAAAATAGGAATGACTCCACATTTTTTAATTCGTAGTAGGCTGCTCGATCTGCAGTGTTCCTGTGCTACACGGACAGCATAAAAGGGCATCTCCCTTCCTGCTCTGGGTCTCTCAACATTTTTCATTCTTTCTACTGGGGACAGAAGAAGCCTAGAGGAGGCAGACAACAGTATTTTTCTGGGATTTCTTTGGCAATTCAAAAGTCTGTCTGCCAGACTTTATCTAAAGACCTTCAATCCACTAAGTTCTGCCTTGCTTCACTGGGAGGCAAGGAAAAGACTGTCACTCAAATGACTCCTACCCCACACTGGCATAGCATCTTCTAGTGGCAAGAAAACAGCACTATTTTAGTTAAATTAGTAAAACAAAAAACCCCACCTAAAAAAAAAAAAAAAAAAAGAAAAAAAAGACAAGGGCAGATGCATGAAGTTCCCCTGAAAACACCACTACTAAAAACGGGTTTAAGACTATCTATATCATGCTGAATTCAAGTGATGTATATAATTAAAATTACCAATTAGCATAACTTAATATTCCAGGGATTTCCAACACCCCTATTAACTTGGTATATGAGTATCTCCCAGTCTTAAATGCATTTTCTTCCCAGTAGCACTGTCAAATAGCAAGGTATTATTAATTCTACACATGGAAACTGAAGCTCAGAGTGCTGAGATGGTGTTTGTCTGTGCATTGACATTCAAGCTTGGCAAGATCCATGGGTAATTAGGACACATGGCCTATAAAAGCATCATGAAACTTCCTGCATTCAAATTCACATCTCTGCCATCCTCCAAACACCAGCTCAGACAGAGCCAGTCTTGCACTTCTGTGGGGTCTCACTCTGCATAGATTTAGAGGCACTGCCAAATTTACACAAAAATAGGGAACTGAACTGGGTCGATGAAAACGAAAGAGTCAATACTCTCAGTGTCAGGCCATCTTTCCTTTTTAAGTGTTGAAATATACCAAGGACATACAATAAAAGGCAGATGCTTTGGAGCTGATCTTTGGCTCATCACTGCTTAAGAGGAATAGGAATGACACATCAGGTGTACTTTACAGAAATGCTACCTCCTTTATAAACTAACATAGAAATAGCATAATGCTTTAAATAGAATGTTTCAGTTAACTCATGGTCTATGTAATCCCCAAGTCATTTATACTAATGAGAATGAAAAAAAAATAAAAATGGACCATGGTAATAACATTTTGTACCCACTTTACAACAGTGTGACTGACAAAACAAGACAGAAGGAGAAAGCAAATTAGACCCCCTGTGTGTGTTATATTGTTTTCCATATTTGAATGCTAATGGCTTTCACATTTATTCAATCCACAATAAGCAAGCACATAAAATACCCTGTCAACCCTACACAGTCACTTATATTCCAAAAATGGTGTGTAGACATTGTCAGTGAAATTTGGGCCACATCATTTTATTGATTTTCCAACAATCTAGCAAAATCAATGGACAACACTGCTAAGAAATCAATGGTATTATCTGACCATTAGTTGGTATTAGAAGAGAGATGCAAACATCTGATAGACACAGCTAATAGCACACATTCCTCTTTAAAGCTGCACAGATCAAACAAAAAAAGTGAGGGCAACTTTATCTCATGTGGAAAACCTGCTAATAGGAAAGAAAACAATAAAATGTTGCTATCACATAATTTCTTAAAGAAGGTAAATCACCAGAAAGCAAGCTGTCAGGGCTTTTGGTAAAGAGTACTCATTTCCCAATGTAAGAAGGACATGGACCTGTGGAAATGACTCCAGAGGAGGGTCATGAAGATGATCAGAGGGCTGGAGTACCTTTTCTGTGAGGACAGGCTGAGAGACTTGGGGCTGTTCAGCCTGGAAAAGGCTCCAGGGAGAGCTCATAGAACTTTCTGGTATCTAAAGGTGTCTACAAGAGAGATGGATAGGGACTTTTACAAAGTTATGGAATGATAGGACAAGGGGTAATTGCTTTAAATGGAAAGAGAGCAGGTTTAGACTAGATACTAGGAAGAAATTCTTCACAATGAGAGTGGTGAGACAATGAAATAGGTTGCCCAGAGTTTTGGGTGTCCCATCCCTGGAAGTGTTCAAGGCCAGGTTGGATGGGGCTTTGAGCAACCTGGTCTAGTAAAAGGTGTCCCTGCCCATGACAGGGTGTTAGAATTGGGTGACCTTTGAGGTCACTTTCAATCCAAACCACTCTATAATTCTCTGATATTCAACAGTCACACCAAAATCCACAGCATTTCAGATTAGCAGTTGCTGTTGAAAATCTTACAAATCTTCTCTGTCAGAAACAGGAATCTGTGGGCATAACCTTTAACCCATCCATTAAGCCCTAAATCCTGTCAATTATTGTGGTACACTTTTTACTTCCAGTTAGAACTAAGGAAAAGAGCTAACAGGGTACAGAAACCCTTAAACCAGAGCCAATTCACCAGATGGACTTTGAAGTCACACCTTACATTGTCAAATATATGTGTTTTCAGAAGTTGTGATATTTTTAGCCATGCTGCTTCCTTTGATCTGTGCTGAGTTTTGAATTGTTCAGACAATATTTGATCAAACTAAAAAAAAAAAAAAAGAAAGAAAGAGAGCGTATGTGTACTACAGTGACTTCAAGTAGAAACACAGATAATTCCATTTGCCTCCATGACAGAGACTTCTTGCACAGTATCTCAGATTTAATGCTCAGTAGGATGAGAGAATACGAGGCATTACCTAAACCAGTCAGATCCCTGGTGAAACTGAAGCAACACGTTTAAAGCTCATCTGACTTTATTTCATAGTCTATTGATTTCTGTATGGGTATGGCTGGGTGTCACTACGAAACTGGTACCAGTATCCATGTCAGTATAGACGTGCTTTTGGACAGATTTTTACTTAATGCCTTCAGGTTTTTTTATTCATGAATGCTATTTACTGCAGTCCAAACATCTTTGGGTACCTCTAGTCCCACCAGAATTTTAAAATTTTAATCCTAGCTCAATGGAACCAGACAATGAGCTGATAAGATAATTGCTGATATGAGGTGAGAGAGCTGTAAGACCCACCCTTGTTTTACCCCCAAACATTCAGCAGTACATTGAAGAAAATTAAAAACACTTTTGGGGAACTATATTTCTGCCTTTGGCCATGCACTTATCCATTAACTACTGACAATCCTAAGAGTTGTATTGAAAATATAGCAGAATTCATAAATTACATCTCTCCCAGTCAGCACACAATAAGAAAAAAACTGCAAGTGATCCATATCTCATCTTGTACAACAGATAACAAAATGATAGCAACATGAGATTTGTTCTGAGCAGCAGTTTAGCAAATGAGTAATACCAGGAAGATCAGGAACAAAGTCTTGGTTTATTTCATTTCTATCTGCTTGAGAGTCCCATAAGTACTGGTCTGGAGGTGTGCTACTCTGAACCTGGCTTTATATGCATAATTATCTACTCACTGGACCTAGGCCTCCAAGGTAATGGCCCTAACTTTCTCAGTCTTTGCTCCAACGAATAATTATTTCCCTAATAATAATTATATTATTGAAAGTGGAAGATTTTTTCTGAAATGAAGTGTTATATCTTCATTTGGTCAAAAGTGCAAAAGATAAAAAGAGTGAAAGAAAAAAATTCCTCTAGATATGAAATCTTCCTTTCTTCAGTTTAATTTCCCTAGCACATGCATACAGTCTTTCAAGTGCCCAGCTAAGTCTGGGATGAACAGAATGCTTAACTTTCATCTCCATTGAAAATTTATAACTTTTTCCATTCATATATCTATATTTAATATGCAGTCTTTTCCCCAAATGAGTAAATATCTCTTGATATATCTGAATAAATGGCAGGTATGTTCTGCTCATTAACTGAATTGTGCATGTTTGAGACCAGCTAATGAATCTGTCTGAGGACTGTGTCTGCTCAGGATCTCATCAATTCTTTGCATAAAAGACCAGTGTAGAAGTCTCATTAATGTCTCTTTAACTGCTTTTTAATTAGCAATTATGGGACTTTCTTGTGATTTTTCAAAAGTTAATACACAAATAATACAAAGTGTTTTTAGTAAAGAATAAAAATGCTTTAAAAAGAAAATCCCTTTGTGCCATAAATATGGTCCTGAAAAATAATTGCCAGCCGGCTTTTTTAATACTTATTTTCTACAGGAGAGACAATGGCAGCTATGTTCACTCCAAGGAGATTGACTAAGTACAGAACTCTGCTGGGACTTTTTCTGTCAAACTCCCTTTTCATGTTTGTATTTTTCCTACACCCTTTTGGAGTCCGTCAGACCACCATAGATAATTATTAATGGATATAATGTATTTTGCTCACTGAGACTTAAAGTGCCTGCTACAGATTTGTAAAGCCAATCTGCTGTGTACAAAGGGTGAGGGAATATAGCTTTAACCACAACTCAGCCCTTCTTTGAATTAGTGTGCGCATGAGAGCTGAAAATTAATACAAAAACATGTGCAGAGCCTCCTTTGAACACGTGAGCAAGCTTGGCAACTGGTAATTTTAGCCTCTGAAACACAGGGTTGATGGCCTTTATATAATTGGCCCCATGAGATGAACTGCAGAATGTATCTTGAGGCTTTTCCTCTGGGATTAAGGAAAACATTCACCCTGAGAGATTTATCCAGTAAAGAAACATTAAAATTAAATATATATGCATATCCAAGTTCAGACTAAATCTTTCCGAATTTTTTTTTCAGAAAAATTAGAAAACTTTGGAAATAAATAAAATAAAGGAAAAAAAAAGCCACACTGACGAATTTCAGGAATATTTCCACTTATTTTAGGTAGAGTTTTGAACAATCTGATAGACAAAGAGACTAATCTGACAGCTTGCATTTGCCTCAATTGTTCCATTCATTCCTTCATGTTCACCAGTAATAACCAGAGCTGTATCATGAACAGCAAGGGAAAGAGGTCCCATCAAAACCCACGTTGATGGGACACCTTTACTAGTAAAGCAATTGGAAGAGGCCACGAGTGTGCAATGAGCCACAGCTTTTGATTGCTAAAAACCCACACTCTTGAGGAGTGGTGCAATCAATGGCATAACCTTACAGTGTTCCTAAAAAGTTGTATGGAAGAAATTGTCATGATCAAAGAGGGGAAAATAATTCTGCCACATAGACGCACATCATGTTGTGTTACTTTCTGACGGGTTGACAGGATAGGATCTGGCCTGTTTGCTTTATTACAATTGTTTTAACTAAAATGTTAAAAGAAGTTGTAGCAGACAGACACATCATTCCAATTGGAGGAAGATGAACCAGTGGTGCCATCAATGTCTATCAGGTATTATCTGTTAGTGCTTTACACTCCTATCTATATTCAGCTTAAGAGATTCAAATTCATGTAATTTGCATCCCTCAAGATGCCTTAGGTACCATATGGCTTCAGGGCCTCCCCTTCCACCCCTCCTGCTGAAATTTGACCTACTGACAAACGAAGGATTCATGGAAACAGAAAGGAAACAAAAAGAAAACCAAAACCAAAATTAAATAAAAATAAAAACAAAAACAAACTAACTAATTAACAAAAACAAAACAATAAAAAACAAACAAACAAACAAACAAAAAACAAACAAACAAACAAACAAAAAAAAGGTAGAAGAAAAACAGAAGAAAAATCCCGCTCTGCGCAGATGGCCTTATGTAACCTTTAGGTCAGTGGTCAGCAGGAGAGTCCTGAACTCTGGTAAATGTTCCCATCACTGTTTATACATTTTATATTAGGCAGTCACTGGTAAAAGTAAAAATAATTCCGCGAGCAGGAATCTGGAATTCAGGCTTCCTGTCAACTCCTTGATGAATATCTTAGCAAGTAGGCTGGTTTATTTTTAAAATTATTCCAATTCCTGACTTAGATGGAGCAGAATACTGTGTGTACAATGTAGTCCTGCAATGTTCTTCTGGCCAAACAACACAAATGAGTCTTTTGTCATTAATCAAATTACTCATTTCATATCATGAGGTATTGCCTTTGCCAATTCACTTTTCATACTTCTTTCTCTACCAGGAAAGTAACCAAAATCAAGGCTCCTTTTATGGTCCCAGACATTTCTTGGAATACCACAAGTATTCTAATAAGTAGAGCTACCTAACTGTTTTAACGATGGGGACTGTTACAGCAAGTTACTGAAGAAAAGGTTGCAAACTGTTAAGGAAGAAGGAGACATAGACCATTAGGGAAAAAAATATTCAAAACATTGGCAATGTTATGGAGAAAAATCTACCAGTTCACTGTGTGTCCATTAAGATGATGGCATTGGCAATGTGCACTTTTGTGTTTGCTTTTTATTCTGTTTAAATATTCTTATCAATATGTCCTTGCATTCCAACTAAAGTGAAAAATTTTTACAAGCAATCTGATTCTACCTGCCAAATGACAGATCACTGAAAAGATGTTCTGATACAGAGTGGCCTTTCACCTACCCCCTCTATCCAGTCCACTTAAGAAATTATGTTCTTCTCCCTGAAATGCCCTTCTTTTAATACCTTTCCTTTTATTTTCTGTTACGTTCCTCTTTTGTTCATCTGTGGTGGTTCTGAATGCTAATGAGTCCACTTCTGATTTAGCATTTTGTGAGGTCAGTTTGTGAGGAGACTAGAGCAGACATTGTATTTTGAATCCCAGATTAATTAAAGAAATCTTGAATGAGGACTCAAGGTCGCTTAGGGGGGTAGAAAGAAAAGAAAAGAAAAGATTGGTTCAAAAACCTATAACCAGCTAATGAAATTAGGGTGAAGGTGCCAAAAATGTTGCAGACAGCTCAGAGATCCTATATCTAGGGGAGAGACTAATTTCAGTGTTCATTAGTGTTTGCAAGGTATACACAGATGGAGGTGATAGGGGAGTACCTACAAACAGATATTTCAAAACACATTGTCCAAATGGATGCTGGTTCAGAAAAACAACCAATTTATCTGCATTTAATTTTTTTTTCCTCAGTATGATAATACCAAAAGAAGCCTACACCTCAGCATAGGAATAGTATTACCATAGACATAGGACTACCATAAGAGCCATGTAGGTGTAAAGGTGGACATTTCTGCATGCACAAAGAAATCTCTGTGTCTTGGAAAAGCTGGTGGGTGGTAGGAAAGGAAAGCATCTGCTTCTGTTCACCTTTTAGTTCTATGGCTGTAGATAGATTGCCTGCAGAATATAAGGCAGAGAGAAGCAGAAAATAACTGTAAGGTCCAGAGAGGGTGAAACATCTTCACTAAAAAAACTTTGTGTCCAGTTGCAACTTTAAAGGCTTTAGATTTCCGTTTTGCATACTTATTTACTGTGTTCTGGTGAGAATAGCCTCACATTTCAACTAGCATGGCTTGGAAGGGAAATGTTTTGTCTTCTTTACAACTGGATAAAAAGAGGAAGGTATTCCTCTATATACAGTAAATATAATTCTATCACAGGCAACAAAAAAACACCCTCAAAATACTCCAAACCAACCAACCAGTAAAATAAAAAACCTCCCAAACCCCTTTAAAAAAAGCTAGAAAGCCTTGACCAAAACTTTAATTGTTAAGTTTTGAAAGAGAATAAATCTTTTTTGAAGAATTCTGGCTTCAAAAACTTCTTCTGCAGCCACTAGAGAAAGATTTAGACACAGGTTACCATAGATCAATTCAGTCTCTCTGTGGAATCCCTCAAAAATGAGGAAACTTACGTTACTCTTGTGCCTTTATAGATATCGATCTCTTAAGAGGAAGAGTTATGCTGGTTGATTTTGGTGTTTATACTGAACAGTTCTCCTTTGGACCAAACCCTATGACAAATTTAGATCTTCCTAACCTTTTTTTATGTATCTGGGAACAAATGAAGAGAACATTAAGAACTTGCTTAAACCAAATCTGAAAGCATGGACTCCCTGGAGAATCAGAGTAGCTACAAGTGCTGCTGCTTTCCTTTCCTTCAAAGGAAAGTTAGGATTGGTAGTCCCCCAAAACAAAATATTGTGTCCAGCCATGAAACAATAAATCCAGAAATCAAGAAACCCATCCATAAAGCATCACAAGTGCACTTATTCCACAATCTGCATGTGTCCATGCAACCCCCCTGCCCACAATCAAGGAAACCAAAGAACCAAACACAGGACACACAAAGCACCATTACTCACTGAACAGATAAACAGGTAGTTTCAAATATTGACAGATGAAAACAGAGCAAAAAGTGGCTCTGCCCAGACAGTCAAGTCTCATGAACAGGAACTTGTGATTTCTGCGTGCATTAGCCAGTGCCTTCACAGCACCCTCATTTCTGAATCAAAGCAATCCCTCCAGACCTACTCCTGTCAAACTGAGGTTGCTCCCACTACTGTGGATTGCTGCAGTCATTTTATTGATTTTATTGATTAAAATTGTGATGGCAAATTTACAATAGTCTCCACCACATTCTCCCAAATTACAAGATCCAAGATTGGTCTTGTGAAACAGATACTTCAAATCCCATTTGACAAAGAGAAATCAGAAGAACCTAAGTTCAGTCTGACCCGAGATTGCGTAGGGACAGAGAAATAGACAACAATCTTCCTAATTAAAAACAAAACAAAACAAAACAAACAATAACAAAAAAAAAAAAAAAAGACACCCCCACAAAACAAAACAGAAAAAGCCCCACAGTTTTGACAAGTTACACATTTCATTTGATTGAATTTTAAAGGTTTTGGGTTTAATATTTTGAAAATAAATAGGAGAGAGGGTGAGGAAGCATTATACTTTATTGAAAAAGACCATAGTTAAGGTATTAATTGCAGAAATTAAAGAGTCATTTTATTTGTCTGAATGAGCATACTGAAATTCCCAGTCTCTGTGTAACTGGGTGAGGGCTCAGTTCCAGCTGTATCTCTGTCAATTGGTGATGGGGATGGAATCCAGGAAAAAAATATTTTCTTATGCTTGTATTGAAATAAAAACTCATGGGGTCATTGTCTTTTGCCTTTTGTTGGTGAACATTTTTGTAATTTATACCTAGGAGTATTTTCAAAGAGAGCTATTTTGCCCTGCTGCACAGCCTGATGAAGGGTGGTTAGAGAACTTGTCTCAGAATTTCATAATGATTGTCTATCTGCTCTGCTCAAACCAAGGCTTCCCAGTGCAGGAACAGTGCTCTAACTACCAGGCAAGAGGTAGAGCTGTCACATCTCCTCTTTAATGAGCATTTAAAATACTCTGTTCTGTGCTTCCAGACAAACAAACTGTCACAGACTGTCATTATAACAATGTAATGAATGTATTTATATGCCAATGTATATATTCAGAAGCTACCTCTCCTACAGAAGAAAAAGGCACTAATCTGCAGTTGCTGCCACTTGAGCTGTAAGGACATTTGCATTAACTGTTCTCTTTTTCTCACTGATATGTTAATCTCTCAGTTTATAGCACTAGGCATTGTGCTGAGCAGGGACAGTCATACAGTCCTGCCAAGTGCCATGTTTTTAGCCTCACCTATTAGCTTAATAAATCCCTTCTTTATGTACAGCTAAAACTGATTAAAAATATTAAAAGTCTTGGGATCCCATAAATTCAATCTTCTCATTATTAGGGGGCATTGAGGAAGGTATGTTATGCAAACTATACATAAGTACAATTAAGTGGCTGTTAGGACATGCATCAAATACTTCTTCACAACTACAGAATGGCCCCAAGTAAAATCTTGCTTGTCAGTCAGAAGCTGTTCATAACACTGTGTTAGTTGGACACACAACAGGATAAATCTCAGCTCAGATCCCTGCCTCATTATTTTCCAATGCAGACTACACATCAACTATCCAGAAGAAAAGGAGCCTTTTCTGGCAAGCCTGCTTACCATGCTTCAGGGAGTTCCCAGTAACCCAGCGACCACAGCTCACAGCTGCTGCTTTTTTCTTTTCAGTTTTCATTTTTACTCATTTTCAGAGCATTACAAGACTTACTCATCTTCTTTCAGCAGCTGAACTGCTGTAAATGTTATGAAGAGTTTAATAACATACGAAGCATTCACTCAGAAACAACCAGCCAAGCACTGTATATTACAGAATCCCAGTGTTTTCATCTATAGCACAGAGCAAACGCTCAGGATGATGAAAACTGGACTCAGTGGACCTTCCTGTATGTGCTGTGCTATGACAGATGGATTTCAGACATTAAATATCAAGAAAGAAATTCAAAAAACCTCATGTGAGGTCATATCCCGGGTTTTTGCTGCAGCAAATTCACATCAGCTATAGTTTGAAAGATACAGGGGAAGCAAAAATTGGGAAAGAAAACCTCAAGAGTGAACCTGAGGCAGAGATCTAAATGATAACATGTAGCTATTTTTCCCTTTCTAGATGCAGCACTGTAAGCAGACTTGGGATGCTGAGGGCACATCAATAGGTTATCATAAATAGTATTTATGTATTGAGGAATTCGGGGTCAAACCTTTGATTCCTGCACCACTTGCACTGCTTATACTTTCTTTTATACTTCACTCTTTAAAACTTTGATCCTCCCTTCTCCCAATTTTAGAGTTTTTCAGTGCTGCTTACCGGTGTTCTGGAGATCCAGCTACCCTGAGATGCATGTAAATATTACTAGGATCAATGGTTCTCTCAATTATCATTGAATTGGAATATTTTATACTTCACTTGTGGACAGAGAAACATAACTATTAGCTAATAGCCCATAGCTGTTTTTTGGTTTACCACCTCTTTGCACTTGTCATCAAGAAAGCTTGATTCTCTTAGGAAATAGTCCCAGTAGAGGACCTTTAATCCTGTTTCTCTAAGCAGAGACTGTCAGAAATCTCATTGCAACTCCTATCCTACATGCGTACCTAGGATCCTAATAATTTAAATATATATGCAGCTACTGGACTGAATTCATTAAACACTGACCATAAAAATATTCTCTAGGGAATCCAAAAGAGTTATCTGGTATTTATGTTTAGGTTATGTTTGGCTGGGCTGAAAAAGAAGTGAAAGCTTCAATCAGAACATGCCAAGAACTCAATTCTTTGTTGCAGCAAGCTGTGCATCCACCTTTTAAAACTCTGATGCATTACACAATGCTATACCCACTTCATCTTAAAAATCATTGTTTGAAGTGAAGCAGAATGTTGGAAATTACAGCTGAGAGGGTGAAGACAGAGGCACTGAATGTTTTTAATCATATTTATTAATCGTAAGTTGGAAAAAGGGCTGGGAATTGTTGTCTGCTCAAGAAATATGATGAGGTGGGGAGTGAAGTGTCTGCATTCTAAATGTCTGCTTCACCAAAGCTCAGAACTACTCGTGCAAATGTACAGCTGGCATGTGGAGAAAATAAGAAGGTGGGTATTTTTCTACACTAACACACTGAATAAACCCACTCATTCTTCTGACGCAGTGGGAGAGTGGGAGACATTCAGAAGCAAGGCGGATGTGGGACTGGGAACTTGTATTAAAATAGCAGCCATCATTAAGTTTTCCTCATGTTTTCTAATTAACATAATTAAACAAAAATAATCAAATGAACCTGTCAATGCTTTGAAGTAACTTATTATTCACAGTGATTTGTTTATGATGCTTTTTTTCTCTTGAACTAATTTAGAGTAGGGATGCAGTGATGAGGCTGCTTTATTGCTTCATTTTCAGTATATCAGTGTTGAATGTGCAATCCCACAGCTGGGTACAATTCTCAGCAGTTCAGTTACATGAACAGAATTGGGTATATTGAAAGTCAAAACCAATTCTTGGTTTCTTTTGCAATGTGCATATCTCATTAGCCAAAGATGATTGTTTAGAAGCAATTAATCAGTGAAATTTACATTACATACACCGCTTATGCTAATTTAGAACAATACATAGATGCTATAATCCAGACAACAAAGGTTCCAGGCCAAAGAAAGTGTGAAGTACACAGGAGAGCAAGTGAAAACAAACAAAATAATTTAGTCAGAGATGAAAAAATTCAGTATAGAAAGGTGTGAATTTTATTTTCTTAAAATTAAAAATTATTTCTAAGAAGAATAAATTAGATGAATCTGAAGTAATGACAAGGACTTAAGAGCCTGTGCAAAGCTAGGAACTTATAAAAAATTCTTTTACAAATCTAGAAGCTTTGATTTTGGTGGTTTCTCTACAGAATTCAACTACTTTTTCTTTAGGGTTGTCAATGTTTTAAATTTCTATCTTTTTTTTTTGAAAAAAATTTTCCAGGCAAAGGAATCAAAAGCTGGGTGCTTATCCTTGGCTTTGCTGACTGTCCCTTAGCACATCCCTTCACCTTCTCACCTGCTTCCCACCATGCTTTTCCTGCTGCTGCTGCAAGCTGTCTGGAGGACCAACAAATTCACAGCATCCACCCCAGGTTTAGTACATTCACATTGGGGCACATGGGAACTACAATACAAATAATAATGTCCCTGCCTCCCCAGCCAGCAGGGTCTTATCATGTTAAATATCACTGAGAGTCTTCACCAAGAAGACCATTCATATTAGTTTTTTCTTGTTCCCAAATTAAACAAGCTGTATTTGTTTTCATTTTAAGTGACTAAAGAGAAGTGTTATTTCTGTAATGTTTCATGAGTATGTAATACCAATAAATGAAACACATCCAATAAAAGCTTTTTGAGGGGGTAAGTTTTTTAAAAAAGAAATACAACTATACTGGTTGTCCAGTTGCAGCAGGAAATGAAACTGCATCTATCATCAGCACAAAAGGAGACAAAACCTACCTACCACTGTATTCCCCTGAAAGCATGAGTCACAGACCTATTGAGAACAAAATATGGATGTCAGATGGTAGCCCCTCAGGCTGTCTGGCAACCTGCTTGCTACTCAGAAAGAGGTAGCAGCTGCTTCATATAAGACTAATAAGGATGATAGAAAAGCCTATGCTGGCTTTCACAAATCCACACCTGAAGAAAATAGGCAAGGCAGGCTGTATTTGAACCTCAAGAAAGAAGCAAATCCTAGTAAATGGGCTTGGAAGCAATTATTGGTAGGTAGCCTTCATCTATGAAGAATCAAGAATATTCAGTCCCCTGATTAATTTTTCTTTTTTTTTTTAATTGAACTTTAAGTCCTATAAAAGGTAAAAATATTTAATGCTGTTTTATACTGTCCTACATTATATTTAGGTTCTTATACTGGAGATTTAAAATGAGTTAAGAGAATTCAGCTGCACTTTGATAATCCCACTCGGTGCTGGAATGCTGTGAAGAAGGGAGGGCCATATGCAAAAATCCACCAAGATAGTGCAGGAACTTCAGTATCAAAAACTGTCAGTTACTGGAGGCAAAAGGTCAGCACACAGACCAAAAGTTCCCTGTTATTCTACAACAGAGACTTCATGGTTTTCTTTGAAGTACTGAAAACAAAAGGGTTTGGGGTGGTTTTTTCCTTTAAAGAAAAAAAAGAAAAAAGGAGGGAAGAGGGGGCCTTCTTGAGCAGCTACTTTCAGTTACTGGATCAGTCAGAAACAGTCTACAGAAGCACAAGTGAGTGGAGAAGAAGCAAAAGCAACCTGTGGCTGATCAATGGATTACTTTTAAAGAAAACTACAGTTGTGGGAATAGAAAAAAAAAATATTTCTAAAATGTGACCTGATTTCACAAATTAAGTTCATTAAGATATAACTGAAAAAAAGTCATATAAGTCTGAGGCTAGAAATAAAAGCAATCACTGTTTTTTCAATTTTGTTTTTTATATTCAAAGTGCTTTCCATTATTATACTTTTGTTTTCAAGCCCTTTCGTCTTAAAACAAAACAAGTTCTATTCCCTGTCAAAAGCAATGCTTTGTTTAAGCTAGAGTAGTTTTTAAAAAAACATCTTGATTCACTGAAAAGCTAAAATAAATCTTGGCTTGTCCCAAAAGGTGCTTTGTTTTTGTCATTTTCAGAACTTCTAGGAAAAAGGAATCCTTTATTCATACAGCTGTAGTGAGGCAGAGGGGGAGAAGTGGGTTGCTGATTAGAGGAAACATGCTGAAGTCTCTCTCAAGAGATGCTGCAGCCAATGCATTTCAAGGTCTATTATGCCACAGCTGTTTCCTTTGTCCTTCCTTATAAAACAAAAGAATGTGCTTCTTTTACTTATTTTTGCTACACCTGCATGTAAGACAGCTGATCCTAAACATGGAGAAGCAATAACAGACCCTTGCAAACCAAGCTCTGGGTGTGTTGGGCCAACCCTGACAGAGCCTTCAGGTGTGTGCAAATAGAAATTCAAGTAGATACCTGTGCCTGTAGGAAGTTGGTAATTTAGCAGGCTGAAAAAAATGAAGGAGTACCAGATCATCATTAAAATGATGGACATTTCTCACTCCTTCAGAAATCCAGATGTAAAGTGTACACAATACTTCTGCCCAGGTACTTGTGTGACACCCAGAGAAGCTCTTCCTTTGAAGAACATTATTTTCAGTTGAGGTCAGCTCCAAAATATCTACAATTTAATCTACATTAAAAGACTCAACTTGTCATGTTCCTTTCCATGATTTTACTTACTTTCTGTTATCGGTGACAAGTCACTCAGTAAAAATTAAATCTGCATAAAGAGTGGAATATCTAGAAATAAAAGTTTTAACATTCATAGTCTACTGCAGGCTCCCCCTCCTGACCTCTGGGGAGCTGAAACCCTCCCTACAGCTTCCAGGCTATAAGGCAGACACATTATTATAGTTTTTTCCTATATATTTTTTTTCCTGCTTCTCTATTTGGTATTGAATGTTATTTGCAGCAGCCACTATTAGGGAAAGTTTTAGACCACCTTCTCTAGAGGGTTCCTTAATTGCCTCAAAAAATGTGACAGCAAATGGCTTGTTCAGGCCCAAATCATGGCTTAAGCTCCTTGCAAATGTGTACATTTGAGAATTTAAATAAAACCAAGCTTCTTGACAGTTCACCCACGGCTGACAGAATCACTAGAAATTGTTAAAATAATTTCTAAATCAAGTTATAAAAATATATTCAATGCAACTGTGTCAAAATGTCATAAAAATAGGGGAGTGTCCTAAATGTCAAAAAGTATTTAAATGCTAATGAATGTCTGTTTCACATATAAATGAACAAGACAATTTAGGAAATAAAAATGATCTCCTTCACCATGCCCTATTGATTATGTGCCTGTAACACCTCAGTGAATAGGATACCTCCCACTTCTTCAATCAGGCTTTTTACTCATTATAGATATTCTGAGATATTTTTCAAGCATCAACATGTGTGTTTCAAATATGCAAGAGTTGTGATGGCTGAAGGGCAAGCTTGTTATCTATTCAGAAAATGAAGAGAGTGCTAAATGCAGCCATTATATTAAATCCTGGAAGAAATTCAGCATTGTCACCCAAGTGATATGACATACCTTTCTATTAGAAAAATCTTTCAACACCTCTCTAAATTAGTTAATGAAGAATTGAAAAAACCTGACAAATTATAGCAATAGCACAAAAGTAAAAATATCTCATCCTTGGTTTGAAATATCTGTAAAATATTATTCACAATAATACTTGTTTAAGGAACTTTCATGTTTAAATGTATCCTGGTTCTCATAGCTGAGTAGAGAGTCTTCTTCCAATTGCCTGTCTGGGAAAACTGGGAGACTGGGAAACTCTCCTGTAGGTTTTATGAAAGAAAATTCTCCTGAGGTTTTATGGAAGAAAGGATTCTTCCAGAAGTTAGCTCCAAAACCATTATTGAAAAGAACTCTACAAATATTAGAACTTCCAGTCTGCAAAACACCAGGTTCTTCTGAAAGCTACTGTGCTTGGATATGCATATATTTCAATGACAAAGCCATTTTCTCAAGGCCAATTTAGTGTGTACATGTCTTTCCAGTCCAAGCTTTGCTGGCGCTCAGGCTATACCATATGTGGGCTGGTTTGGAGGGACAAGACACAGCTCTACAAAGCCCTCCATCAGTCCAACAGATTGCTTTTATTGACAAAAATTAAAAACCCAGGGTCCAGTTCAGCACTGAAGCCTTATTTTCCTGCAGACTCTCACACTTGAGCTTCTGTGTGGTAAAATATGCAACATGGATCATTTTCTCAGATACTACTGAAAAATGTTCTTGTTCAAAGAGCTGAAAGGGGATTACTGGCAGACACCTCAATGATATCGACTGCTCTCCCCTTCTTTTTCAGAGATTCATGATGTCTGGGCTCTGAAGTCCCATTCTCTCATCTCTTGGAAAAGCCAGCACTTCCCTCTCTTGCAAAGAGACAAACTGAAAATTATAAAATCAGAAAGGTGAAACACATGAGTTCTAAGCATTTAAACATTGGATTACCACTTTGGTGCAGTCATATTACACCCAGAAATTTATTGATTCAGCTGTAACAATAATGTAAATGTGCAAATCAAAGGCTGTGACTAAAAAACTGGATGCCCATGGAATCCTTTCAGAAGGAACACTAAAGTTGTTTTGGTTTTTTTTCTCATTTGAAGATTAAAAAGAAATTCAATCTTTTACTCCTTTTAAAAGAAAATTCCTTCTGGTTACTTTCACATTTTCAAAGGTACTAAAACTTCAAGCCTATGTAAAATTTATGCTATAGGAGACCTGAATTTAAAAAAAAAAATCAATAAATATCTAACTCTCAAAAATTACAGCTTCAGATAGGCAAATATTGATAGGCATCTGCATGGAACTTATGTCTTCAGCCCCGATATATAAATTTACACTTCTAATTTTTTAAATATTTCTATTCAATATGCACAAAATTAATAGGTTTCCTTTTCCAACCTTAGTTTTATACTTTGAAGTAAAACAAAAGTTGAAATTTTAATGACTCATAGTTTTATAGGACTTTTTCTTGTAAAGAAAATATTTTTATTTCAGTTGGGTGAAATAAAAATATGTCCCAGTGTTTCTCAGCACAGCTGATGGATCAAGGCTAAATTACCAAAACCATTTTGGGATTAAATGTGCTTTTGATTAGTAGATTTTTCCTTCTCTAAACTTTTTCTCTAGACAAAACAGAGGCAGGTGTTTTGGTTGCTCAATTAATCACAGAATCACAGAATATGCTGACTTGGAAGGGATCTACAAGGGGCCTACTGCTCAAGGATCAGCTCCTGGCCCTCCACAGCTCCATCCCCAGGAATCCCACCCTGCGCCTGAGAGCAATGTCCAAACTTCCTGAACTCTGTCAGGCTGCTGCTCTGAACACATTCCCAGATAGCCTGTTGTACTGCCCAAACAACAACTGGTTGAAAAACCTTTTCCTAATATCCAGCCTAAATTTCCGGCCATTCCTGTGGTCCTTGTTTTGATTATTTTATGTTTTGAGGGTATTGTTTTCAACATAAAAATAATAATGTGTATATTCTAGTGTAGTCTTGTATACAAAAGGCAGCTTGGTTAATTCTGGGTCAGTGAAGGAAAGTGACTCATCAGGGATTATGCAGTTGTGATAACTACTGCACAGCAATTCAAAACTCCCAGGTAATATCAGAAGGAGCCACATTTATCAATGCAAATCAAATTCTTCTGAAATGTGTGATGAGCAAAAACAACATCTCTGCTCCACAAGAAAGTTTGGAAGGCGGGGCTTTCTATGGCTTTCATCTCTGATTTCTTGTTCCAGTAAAACCCAGGATTTATGGAATTGTGAAAAAACAAAGCCTTCCTGTGTTGCCCACAAGTGAATTAATAAATTAATTTTCTGTACACCCAAAATCCTCATTTTAGCCGCTCCATCCTGCAAAATAGACCAAACTCAGAACACAAGACCCCATGAAGATAATCAGTTATGAATTTCCAGCCAAACAAAACCCACTGTGACTATTGTATCAGACAGCTGGTTTATAATTCCTAACATACCAACATAACATAGTACATCATACTACAGATGGATACATACTATGGATATCATACTATGGATACACAGAATAATGGAAGGAGGTATCAGGGAGGAATGAAGTTACTTTTCAGCATTAAGTACCTGCAGCACTGTCTAGACATCCTCCTCTGTCTACCTAGATGCTTTCCTCCTGTTACAGGCTCTGCAATCTATCTACTTGAATATCCTCAATATTATACAAGTTGCATTTAACAGTCAGAACGATAAAAGAAAAATTTTAGAAATGGAAACTGTTTCTCAAATAATTTTTTTCAACATCCTTATTTCTGCTGTTCTATGCTAATTTAAAGATGATTTTTTAAAACTTATCCTTTTTTTTTTACCTCCTTCTGCAAAACAAGCCTGTATTTCTGAATGTTAAAAAATACAAAGAAGGCACCTTTTTATTTCTGAAGCTCAAACATCTGAATCTCAGCAATAATTAATACATGGAAGTGTATATAACACAAAAGATCATTATCACAAGATCTAAAGCGAGTGAACATATGGTGGTAAGTCAAACAGCACAGAAATAGTATGAACAACAACACCAAGTCATTAGGTAAGCAGGGAGGAAAGGAAGGTAACATTGCATGAAATAACTGGTGACAGGATAGCATTTGTGAGCTGAGTTTATGTTTAATGATGTTTCTTTTCTATGGGTTAACCAAGGGTAACATATTATGCTGGTGATGTGAACATAATTTGGGTGCACTTTTCTAATTAAGTAAAATGCCCTTCAAAGCAATGCTGAGAAGATCACAAAAGTCAAATGCTGCTCTTAAGATTCAGAGCTCAGGACAGTCCAAGGCACAGAGAAGGTTAATGTGCTGTCCTCCTCATCACCCACCCTTGGATGCTTGCTGTATCCAAGCAAATGGCCCACAGGACTACAGAGAGGCAGCTCATTAAACCACTGCTGTACTCACCAGGACACCCAAGATCACAGAGTCACAGGAGCATGCTGCAGACTGATATTATAATTGACAGAGCTGCCCTAACACAAGGGCATTGCTCCAGGATTCTGGACACACTGGATTTGGGGAACTCAAGAGCTGGGCATTGCATTGCTGAAGTATAGGATAACATTACAGTGAAAGGATCCTGAAGCATTGGAGTATATCAAACACCTTGGATAGTAACACTCCCAAATTTTAATCTGGCAAAGGGTCAACTATGACTGCCAGCTCTGAGAAGGAGGAGGGGAAGGACTGATATCAGTAGAAAGGGTGCTGCTTAGAATTGTTTCTTGAGAGATAGAAATAGCATGAAGCTGATGGGTGCAGCTCCAGGGAGAAATAACATTCCCTAGTGAAATCTAACAGAAATAGCCTGCACAGTAGTTTCACCATGTCACAGAGTGAATGGTGACAGTGCACAGAGGGTATTTCTATGCAGAAAATTACTGAGAAGCAGTAAGAGCAGGAGACATGTTACAAGATCAACATGACAAAGTGAGCAATTAGGCTTCCATGGAACTGAGGACAGAATTTTTCTGCACTCTGTCATCAGCTCTCAGGGCTAAGTCTGATGCTTATGACCTTACAGAGGCTGATCACAACAGGCCATGCTGGGTTGGGACCTATTGAGTTGCTTCCTTCAGTGGAGGTGATGGAGTTCATTCCAAATGTAGCTACTCTGAGGCATTAAACAAATAAAACATAGTATGCATTAAACTAACATTATTAAGGTTACAAAGGTTACAGAGTCAAGCATTCAAAAGCTACTTCTGCAGCCTTAATTCAGTCCCCATTGTGTGTTTTCTCTGTCTTCCTATGACTCTCCCTAATACTTCTACACCATAAATTTGCCTTTTAGCAAATTTTGATCACTTGATAGTAAGCAAGAGCTTGTAGAAAATATTACATGTACAGTATGGAAGAGCTTATACAGGATCTGTTCTCCATTTGTTTGACCTTCATGGTTCAATATGTGGTCCCAGGATATATTTGCTGAAAAATGTGCAAACTCCTCAGACTTAATCCGTCTTTTTGACTTAGATTAGTGTAAGAGTAGCTTAGGTGCCTCAGTGAGGCACCCAAATTCAGAGGTTTGCTCTCCATAGCAATAGAAATACTAACTGCAGCTACAGGGAGATAGAAGCAGTGACTTGCCATTTAGTTCTGAACCCAGAAAGCGTTCTCTGTAAAGAGATAAATAAACAGAGAAAAAAAATTGCCTTAACTTCAATTTATAAAATCTGAAATCATTGGGAAATTAAGTCTACTTCCACTCAAATGAGCAGTGGAATATTTCCTTCCCCATTAAGCTTTATTTTTGCCACAACTAGCACCAATATAAATGTTGCCATATGTTTACTGATATCAGGAAACTCCGTTATAAGCCAGTAAACAAGCTAGACATCACCATAGTTATAACTTAATTACATCCTCTGGGAAGGGAACTGTCATCAGGTCAGGTTTTCTGAAGTCACAGAATTAACAAATTTCTATCATTAAGCCTTTCTTAACACAACCACTGAACAGAAATCCCATTGGCAAAAGCTATAGGTATGCAAACATAATACCAACTTGCATTTATATAGCTCATTTCATCTCAAAGAGTCCCAAAACCTTTTACA
>JANRGV010000073.1:9320308-9346804 GCA_024734035.1 Alethe castanea
GTTATCAACACTGTTTTCAACATAGTCCCAAAGCAAAGCCCCATACTAGCTACTCTGGAGAAAATCAACTCTACATCAACCAAAATCAGTACCAGAAGTTTTAGACCAGCACTTTGTTATAAAATATTTTTCTTGGTATTCTCTGGAGAAGGTTAATTGTTCTGGACTCCAAGTTTCAATATTAAAGTATCCTAAAATTATTGTTGGTTTAACTGCAGTATCAAAAAACCCAAGCAAATAAAAAAAATTTTCCAGTGTGAAAATGCATACAGCCCTGCTCTAATGACTAGAATTAGAATGAATGTTTTCCTCAAATCTGACAATAACAAGAAAAGCAGAAACAGTCATATCAGACAGTGAAAGTTTTTCTACCAGTTCCAGCATGCTTACTCAAATATGAACAAAAGCAAGGGTGAGAACAAAACAGCGCAGATTATCTTGCTCCTGGATGTAGGTCACAAAGTTTTTACAATATAAATTTTATCAAATTAAAATATGTAAAACAGTTCATCTCACTTGCATTAGGCTGGATCCTGCATTTCCATCTGGTGCAGACTTCAGTAACAGCATTTTCACCCCTGAAATTAGAAATTGAGATCAGGCTGTCTGCACTCTAGTTTGCACCAGCAAACAGAATGAGAGCTATTCAGCAAGATTACTCCCTCTTTCCCTATGTAAAACACAGATATAAAGACAATATTTTATGCCAGGATGAAAATAGTATGTGGCATTGATTATCATAGAACTACAGAACCACAGAATCATTTAGGTTGGAAAAGAGTTTTAAGATGCTGCTAACCCAGCACTGCCAAGTCAACCACTAAACGATGTCCCTAAGTGCCACATCTACACATCCTTTAAATACTCCCAGGTATGGTGATTCAACCACTTCACTGGCAGCCTGTTCCAGTGCTTGACAACCCTTTCCATGAGGAAATTTTTTCTTATATTCCATCTTAACCTTCCCTGGTGCAACTTGAAGCCATTTCTGCTTGTCCTTGTGAGAAGAGACGGACCTCCACCTTCCTACTGCTTCTTTTCAGGCACTTGTAGAAAGTGATGAAGTCTCCCCTGAGCCTCCTTTTCTCCAGTCTAAACATCCTCAGCTCCCTCAACCGCTCCTCATCAGACTTGTGCTTTACATCTTTCTCCAAGGTCATGCACGCACTTTTTGCCGTATTTCAGCCTAAAACATTTTGGCTGAACCCAGTAACATCTGGAGGTTCCATCTAGCAAAGTATGTATTACACCAAGCACAAAGGTGGAATGTGCTCAGCAAAATGTTGATCAAGGCTGGCAAGAATAAAGGCAGTACAGATTTATTGCCTATAACGCTCACACAAAAGACACTTAGGGCACTTGGTAACTGTGTCCCATTTATTCACACAAATGCTGCAATCACTGCACATGAGGTCTTAACCTGTCACTGGCTTCAAAGATTTTTCTGAAAATGCTGATTATTGAAAAATGAGTTTAGACACAAGCATAAAACCAGGTTAATAAAACTTTGATTCAGGTGCTAACATAAGAAATTTGGATTTTTAAAAAGTGGTTAAGAGACAGAGGGCCCTGCTCTTTTGTCTTTTATGCTAGATTTGCAATGGTGTAAATAATACATGAAAACATAAATAATATATCCAGAAATTGAAATAAAAGAGAAAAGCTTGATCATGAATTAAAACTTGCTGTGGATTAAATGAACTGAGAAGAAGCCTTTGATGCAAAATAAATTTTGTACTTTTGCAACAGGAATTTCTTTGTGACACATGGACTACCATGGTCGGTTGAAAGATTTCAAGTACTTTCAGTAGACTCATAGAATAGAATCACAGAATCTTTTAGGTTGGAAAGGATCTTTAGGGTAAGAGTTCAACCACAAGCCTAACTCTGCCAAGCTCACCAAAAAGCTACACAGCAAACTTGCCTCATTATATCAATATCTGTCGCTCCTGTGCTCCTTCACAAAAAGGTCTCGGTCACATATGACAGGCAATCAATTTAGAATGAAGTAAAGTAAGAATGAAGAAAGATTTACTTTTGTTGTTTGTCATTCAGGTGCTTAAAGAAAAAGACTTGTCAGCTGTAATAGATCTTTAAGAATCTCAACACAGATAAATTATAAGAATTTCTGCAGTGCAATGCTACTGTGAAGCACAAGCCACATATTTAAAACAGTAACTTTATAGGAAAATAGTTTAATCAGCAAATGAAAATAAATTGATTGTTAAGGGGACTTTAATGGCTTTTTAAAACTTCATGATGGAACTACATTTGTGCTTCTTTTTTTCTGCATTATAGAAGGGTGAAGACATACCAAGAAACTTAAGTCTGCTAATTTTACATTTTAAGTCAATCACACTTTCTCATTGAAGGTAGTGGGAACTCATTTGAGGCCTATTACCCATATAAATATACACTTATGTATATAAACATATATACATATACTCATTTACACATATACACATATGCATATACATATACACAGCTGTGGGACGAGGTCACCATTTCTAAACATTCTGCATCCTTATTAAATACCTGGGAAATTAAAGAATTTTTAGGCCACAAATAATTAGGTGAACCAAAGACTGGGTGAGTAGTAAATAACAAATTGCTTATGGAATGAGTCCGACTCTCTTTTCTTCCCTGTGCTTCAGGATGGCATTGGATTCCTGAGTTTCAAATTCAAAATAAGGGAAAACTTCAAAACTCGACTTCCAGCCTTAATTTCGCAGGAAAACTGTTATTTGATTCTACCTTTTCTCAAAAACTGGTCTTCAGTTAAAGTCTATTTGTAAATCCTGAAAACCTTGCAGGTTGATCTTGAGTTGTCTAACACAGACCTTCCCAGAACACCACATCCCTTGTCAAGCTCCATTTTCCAGCCCTGGCTGCTTCTCCACTCCTCAATCAGACTGTTTGGAGCCAACCTGTGTATTTCTGCTCCATGCTGGAGCCACCTATAGGCAACTTCTCTCTTTCATCCCTGAGTTTCAGTGAGCTCCACAGGTATTCACTTACACTCTTCACAGTAGGATTAACTTGCAGAGGGTTAAAATTATATAGTTGGAAATAGCACAGTAGATTGGAAGCTTTGAACACTTCTTTATTAAATCATAACAGAATTTTCTCTAGAATCTTTTTCACTTTTCAGCTGTTGTTCAGTGTATTAGTACTGATTAATCCAAACCTTACAGTACTAGGTTGGGTGTCAACCAACCCATGCATTGCACAGTTCCATTGCCAGCCATGTGTTACTGCTGTTGGCACTATTTGCAGCTATAATTATTGCCATAAGAAGCTCTATAGCATCAGAAGTGTAGACTTACTGAAAATTATACTAATGATGAAAGACACATTCCTGTGTAAACCCTTCCTTATCAATTTCTTATTTTACATTTTCACTCCCTGATCTTCTGGTGTCCTTTACATTATATTGAAAAAATATGTGTGAGTCAGAGTGGTCTTGCTTATCCTCACCTGCTGGAACCATTTCCTATGTGTGTTTGCATAATTACTTGCACTCTCTCTTTCCCATACCAACATGTCAGTACTTTTCTGTTTGCCCACTCCAGCGGTTCTCCCCTGGGAGAGCACCTCTTTCCCAGCTCAGTGCCCACAGCTTGCTCTGTGGCCCTTGGGGGCAGCACTGCTGGGAATTTAACAAGAACACTTTCCTACTGGGAGAGAAGAAATGGGCATATGCTTGACCCTTCAGGTAGGGAAGGAGCCAGGTGGGGCATTCCCATTTATTCTGGAGGGGTGTTGCCAGTGTTGCCATTACTGTGTTGCCCACTGCAAAACTGTAGGTGTTTTGCTGCACAACTAACAGGGGAAAATCTGGTTCCTGGTAACTCAGCACAGTTTAGGCATGAACTTGAGCCAAACTTAAGAGTCCTGTCGAGGAGCAGAATCAGTATTTTTGTTCAATATTCATGTTCATAACTGAATTGATGTTAACTTCATACTGAAAATGCTACTTTTAGTATAAGAGCCCAAGAATAAGGAGCTTCATCTAAGTAAATTACTTTATCTATGTAATTTTGTCATAGTCTTGTGCAACCTGTACTAGTTCACATCTCCAGCCTCTGTGCATTTCTCCAAGACTTTAATCCACACCCCAGCATTTTTTAACTCCACATCTCCTCAAGATAAATCTCAGGACTTTTGTGCCACAGGGAGATGACTGTGCTGGTACCCTTGACATCCCTGTGGGGAAGCAGAGGTACTCAGGTGAGCAGTTACAGGTAAGTATCCAAATATACTTCATGTGGCAAAACAGTCAGGCCTATGGAGACTTTCAAAAGCTATAGATACTCTTCAGACTGTTTGAGTCTAAAGGCTGCAGAATCATTTTAGAAAATGCTATTTCAGACTTGCATCCAAAGCCTGAATCCTACGTACCTATAGGTAGGCGGATAGGTGAAGACAACTGGGAGTTCTTCCCACCAGCTCCCAAGTGCCAGCTCCAATCCAGAAACAATGTAGATGAGTGACTGCATGCTTTACAGATTGCAACTGAAATATCGTGCTGGCTTTGAGCCCAGGCAATGTGAGCACTCAATTCTTCATTTGTGCATCTCAGTTTTGATCCCCTTGCCACCTTTAAAATAAGAGATGAACACTTTCCTGTTTTATAGAAATTGTTGAGTTAATACATTCAAGATGTGATCCTTAAATTCAAAGGACGTGAAAACAAAATGGGTTTGCTCTTTCATTCTCACCTGTTGAACTAAGTAAATATATTAAAATATAAATATGTAAGCACATAGAAAGCAAAACCAAACAAAACCAACCTAAAGATCGAAAAGAAAATCAAATTTATCACTGAACTTTTAACTGCTTTAACAAATAAGCTAAGAGATATTTTCCTGGATTACTTTCTACATTTATACCGAGAGCGTATAGTTGCCACAGAGACTGGTGTGCGTGAACACGGGCAAACCAAAGGAGGGGAGAGGTAACGCGCCGTGCGAATTTGCAGAGGGATGTGAAATGAGTATCTGGGTTAGGGTGCGGCGGGTGCAGCCCGAGGGCTCCCGGAGGCTCAGGGACGCCGCGGGCCCGGGACGCTGCGCAGGGCGGGGGCGGCTCCGCGGGGCTGAGCAGCGCTGCTCCCGCCGGCCGCGGGGAGGGAGAGCGGCATTTATAGACACAGCCATGGAGCAGCTATTTAAATCGCAGCCCAGACTGGTGGCACACGGGCCGTGTGCGGCTGCCGCTGCTGAGAAGGGAGGAGGGGGCTGGAATTAAAACGAGGCCCGACGCGGTTTTAAAAATAGCGTTGGGGCCGCTCGGGGCGGGGCGGGGCGGCGGCGGCGCGGCCCCGGCCCGGCCCGGCCCGAGTTCCTTGTATGGAGCGCGCCCGCCGCAGGGCCCGCGCCGCGCCCGCCGCGCCCCGGCTGTCCCCGCTGCAGGGAAGGCAGAGCCCGCCGCGATCTCCAACTCTGCCCCCTGCTTCCCTCCTCTTCTTTCAGGAGCCGCCACCCCGCCTGCCTCTCTCCTCCTCTTTCTGCTCTGCAATCAGTGGAATAAATCAGGGAAGGAGGCGCGCACACACGCGCAGGGTAGGATCTGTTACAAAAGTAGCGCTGATGGCGGCGGATCGGATGAAGCTGGAGCTGCTGCTGGAGTAGCAGAGAGTGGAGTATCTCTCGCTCTCTTCTCTGTTTCGCCTCTTCCCCCACTCCACCCACAGATCTCCATCGTTTCTCCTCCTCCTCCTCCCCACCCTCGGCCGCGCTCCCGCTTTTCCGCGCATCTCTGGGCTGCGCCTCCTGCGAGGGGGCGGGAGGGGGAAGCGGAGGAGGCTTTAAAGAACCACGGCCCCCCCCGCACCGCCGCACACGATAATTGAATTTATTATTATCGCCGTCTCGCCGACTTGGGCAAGGGGGATCGATCTTCGATCAGGAAGATGGCTGCTGGCTGGCTGCTGGTCTTTAGCCTGACACTTTTCCAGTCCCTGGTGATGAACCACTCCTCGGAGGGACCCTTCCCCTCGGCCACCACGTACGTCCCCGGGGGGCCCGGGGGTCCGGGGCGGGGGCACGGCCGGGGCGGGGGCGCTCCTCGGCGCCAGGGACAGCGACAATACAAAGGGAAATCAAGTTAGACCGGGCGGAAAGTGACGATCTGAGAAAATTGTACGTTTTCGGCAGCTTTTGCTTAGAAAAGAGTCAGGGTAGCTGAAGGTCCCGCCGCGGCGGTCGCCGGGAGGGGGAAGCTCCGCTGACGGCCGGCGGCGGGACTTTTGAGGTAAAGGCTTCGCCTGGGAATCCCGCTCCGGAGCGGCTCCCAAATACACCCCGTCAGGTCATCCTTGTCGAGAAGAAAGTTTCGAGTTACACTGTGTCCGCCCCTTCCTCCCACAGAGGTTATTCCAGCCTGGATGGAGCTCCAACATTGCTTATAAAAAATCCTGAAAACTTTCGCAATTTTATTAAAATCCACGCGGAAGGCGGATTTCGTTGCCGTTCGCGGCCGGCACGGGAAGCGGGGCGGGCGGGCACGGCTGGGAGCTCCGAGCCCGAGCTGCGGCTCCTCCCGCCCGCGGCGCTCGGGGCTGCGCTGGGTGCGCTGCTCGGGTCCCGCCCGAGGGGCTTTGCTCCCCTAAAGCCACCCAAGGGCTGCTTCCTTCAGCCTTGGCCTTAAGGATCCGTACTCCTCAGAAATACCTTCGCGAGAGCTGAAGGATGCTCGCTCTGCACGCAGCTCGCTGCCTTGCCTGGCCCTGAGATAGAAATCTTTAAAGCAGTGCAGAATTATTAGCATGAAAGTGTTGCCCAGAGCTGTGCAAAGATCAAATAATAATGATACAATAATAGAAAGGCAAAAGGAAGCCAATACATCGTATTGAAGATTCGCCTAGAGATAGGAAAAAAAAAATCCACAGCAAAGCACTATGTCATCGTGTTTTCTTCCTTTTTCTTCTCTCTCACCTCATTATTTTTACATTGTTTTTGTTTGGTTTTTTGGTTTTTTTTTTAAGCACTTACCTTAAGTCTCCGAATCTGGGTTAAAGCTACCAATAGGTAACTTTAAAGTGGATGACTCACTTTAATGCATTTTACATAAGAAAAACAGTGCTAATGGTAGTCTTTCCTTACTGTTAAGCACTGGGTAGAATTTATTGGTGTAGTTCATCCTGGGCAGAAGGATGCGTTGCAGTAATTACCAGCAATGCATTTTCACCAATTAGTACTGCTGGTAGGTTGTTATAATTGGATTCAGTTCTGAGTATCGGTTTCATTATGAAAGACTCAAAGGGATGCTCACACTGTTAAATGAAAGGAATACAAAGATAAGTGTAGAATAACCACTTAGCATGTTCTAAGTTGAATAAATACAGCCTTTCATTGTAGGAAAAATTACCTTTTAAAACATTCTTGTATTGCAGTTTATAAAGATGTGCCATGTAAAAGCAAGTGTAGCAAAATACAAATCTAGGGCTTTTTAACTCATTTTTTTCTTGTGTTTGAGCTCCCGTATTTACAGTTTTATGAGCTCCTATAGTTACAGTTTCTCACTGAGCTGATAAGGTTATCATACACAACTAATTACGATTTATCTTCTGTGTGGATTTTTCTCAATTTAAAAGAGAAAGAAAATTGGCACGCAGTGAAATTAAATGAATATCATATAAAAGGAATATATATATTTTCAAAGTGAAGTCCAGATCGCTTTTTAACATAAGAATATGTGATATTCTTTTAAAGCTGCTTTTGTCTCTCATCTATTTTTGCTAATTTCCTTCTGAATTTACCTTTATAGACAGTCATAATAATAGAAATTGACGACAGTGAAACATGCAACTTTAATTATAACTATACCTATGATAAAATAATTCACATTATTATGTTAGTCATCAGCATTTCCATGTTCTGCACAATCTGCTTGCTGTTCTCTCTCCTTTTTTCTCATTGTTATTCCATTGAAATAGTGCAGAAACAATCTATAGCAACTGTGTACCCTTCATAGTAGTGTTTCCCCTTTGAAATAGAATCAAAGTGCAAGCAAGGGTTAGTTTGTTTAGAAGGCAGCACACAACAGGTTGATGCAGGGAGAGCTGCTTAGCAAAAAGTAATGATGTAACAGGTGAAGGAGAACACAATTTTTCTGTTCTTTTTAAAGACTTGACAGCAGTGTTTCATTTCTTACTAAAAATTACAAATGGGGAAGAACAAAGAGAAGTGACGCAAATGCTCTTAATGTAAAAGATATTATGTATTAAGAATATTAAAAATAGGAATAAAAAAACGCAGGAGAGGAGAATAAAGGAAGGAAAGGATATGAATAATTGAAGAACTGGAGGTTTGCTGATATTATGTGCTTAGCTACCCGCTTTCTCCCCATTATTTTCAGTCTCCTTTTTCTCTTAGTGAAAAAGTTGGTCTGAGGAAGCAGGATTTCCCAGCTGTTGTGTGAAAAATGTGCAGAATCAGGGCTATAGAGTGTACGATTTCTTCAATAACTCATTATTGTACAATCACTTTTCTTTCAGTCATCTGTTTCTTCTGCATTAATCAATATTTTAACGTGTGCTTTCACTAAAACCTTCAGAAGTCCCTATCACCAATATAATAATATAGAAGCATGTAGTAGTCTTAGCATAAAATGCTGAAGGTTTATGGAATGCCTGTTTGATAGAATCTCAGTAATTTGATTAATTTTAATTCTCTGATATGGCAAAAAGGCCCTGATATGTTTACACAGCAAAATATAGAGAATTTCAGGTGCAGGTTTGTGTTGTATGAAATGGTAGCATTAATTTTTCATTGAAAATCTGGGCAGGTGGTATTGTATTCCTTGCTTCCAGTGTTGAAATATTTCACTGCAAATATTGAAGACTGCCTTTTAATAAACTATTTAAGTATAGTAGTAATTGTGTCTTAATCTGAGCTATAAGGCTTAGGTGCTGATTGATGCATATTGCATTCCATTTAAATGTATCATATTAATTGTGTCATGTGTTAGGGATCTGTTTGTTGGTACAAGATACCATATTCTTGCTTTTAACACAGCAACTCCAAGTCCTTCAATTACACCTGCACACAGCAGATATTTTGCACTTAGATGAGAATATTGTATATAGTACTTCTGGCACTATAACCACACTACTGCTATGACAGTATGCAAAGCACTTCTTTTTTGTAGCTATATATATTTATTTATCATTCGCATCTGCACAGACTTCACAAAAACATACTAACAAATATACAAGGCTTGTATGTTGCCTGGCAATGGTAGCAGAGGACTCAGTTTATTTCTGTTCTTTACTCTGTACTGCATCAAGACAGATAGCCTTGAGTTTAAGTATATCTTGTAATTCCTAAGTATCCTTTTGGCACAGCATGTGTTGATATTGTTACTGATAGTGAGTAATGTACTACATAAAGATACACATTCTCCTTTATGATAATAAACTTGTTTGTATCTATAAAAAAAAAAACAAAAACAAACCCAAAATAAGCATATTTTTATTTTTATAAAGCTTCAGATGAAGCCTTTCAAAATCAATGAGACTGTTTCTGTAATTACTATGTCATTGTGGATATATCTTAATATCTTTTCTTTTTATCCCCTCTCTAATTTTCCTCTGACACTCCTTTTCTCTCTTTCTTTTATCTTTTAACATTTCTTCCTCCTCAATCACTTGTTCTGTATGTAGGTATTGCATTAAATATTATATTCAAGACAGATCTGCCACTTACATAAATTGTGTAAAACGTTGAATAAAAATAATATAAAGATAAAAATAGTATACATATGAGCATATATCTATATGTATGCAGACAGGACAATTTTAGAAAAGAAGTTGTGTATTCCCATTTTTTACTTCCATGAATCATCTTTACTGTTTTGGTGTCATTAGGACAACTCAGGGAAGTCTATATGAGTCATATGAATTAGGGCTTGCACAACTGGGACATTCATATTTTTGGCTTCTGCACATGGACTTAACAAATGTAGATCCTGCTGAAGTGTGACTGGACTTGGTCTCAGCATTACTTTCTGTATGGCACCAGTGACCAAAGGTAGATAGATGACATTTATGATGTTTTGTTTTCATCTGTTTCTACTGTCAGACTTACGGATTTTGATACCTCTCATATGCATAAAATCCCATTTATAGCTTAAAGTCTGTGACAGAAGAATGCCAGTTTAGCTGCTGATGTTAATTAGAAAAGACTGTTGTATTAATGGATAATAAAATATCAGGCTCTTTCTCATTGGAAAATTGTTTTTTTCTCAACCTATTTAAAAATATGCTTAATTAAGAAAAAAAATTAAGTAGTGAAGTGTAGCTTCGTATCAGTGAATTGGAAAGAGAGCCAAAAGATGTAATCTACTTTGAATCCGGGAAGTGCAATATCACCTCTTAGTGTTTTCTCAGCAGCACACATCTAAATGCTGAACATTATGCAAGATGCTTAAACCCACTGATACTTCAAAGAATGTTGTTCCAATCCATTCTTCTAGTGGAAACATACTTAGAATATGTGTGAAACAGCTTGTTGATTGGTAGTGTTTATTTTGGTGTTTTGGTGGGATTTTTTTGATTGTGTGGTGGTTTTTTTTTTGTTGTTGTTGTTTTTTGATTTCTTTAATGTCCCTGTAAATGTGGTGATGAAAAATGCAAATTATTTGGATCCACAAAGCATTTTTTATATGTTTTACATATTTTATGATGTAAATTGTGAATGGGCAATTTCTTTGTTTGTTTCCCTCCTAGGTATTTATGCTGGAGCCTCAGAATTAACAAATGCTATAGATTTACTTTTTATTAAGTATGAAAATTCAGCTGAAAACATCCAAATAGATAGTACTCATAAAAGATGAAATTTCATTGAAATAAATCAGCATTGTAGAGGTTCTTGCCATCTTTCATTTTGCAGTGATACTATTTTCAGAACTGCATTGCTCATACCCTGCAAAATTATTTTATCCAAGAATTCAGCTGCTAGAAAGAGAGCTAGAACTTGGCAGCACATTAGCTTGAAATGTATTCATTGTTAAATAGAAGGCCTGTTGTACAGAACTTAAAAATATTTATCTAGCAGAACATTTTAAATTGATGGAAGCATGGTCAAATTCTTACTGCTTTAATGTTTGGTAACAAAGAAAGAACCCAGACTCAAGTTGCCCTCTGGTAACTGACATGGTATTGCCTTGATCCTCTCTTGCCTTCTGCGAGAATCTGTATCCAAGGTAGTGTTTTCTTCTAGACCAATATTTGATTAAACCTCTGTGAGATAGGGATTGCAATTTAGAAGCATTTTAGTTGAGAAAAATGACTCATTCTATCTGTTGCTGACCATAGTAGAAGTAGAACTGAGCCCCAGACTGTTTTGTGCTTCTTTGTGGCAGTACCCAGGTTTTTGATCCTGTATGTTGGAGCTGCATGTTGTGTTTAGAGTGCTCATAAAGACCTTTGTGACGAAAGGTCTTTTCAATGGCAGAAAATGTTGTTTTCTAGTGCCTTGTTAACAAATTTCCATTAACAGAAGAAAAAAAAATTACCAGAAAACAACCCTGGAATAAAATTACTGGACCATAGCTACAATTTGGTAAAGCCAGACGCCATAATTAATTTATGTCTTTTAAAAATTCTGAATCAAACTTCTTGATAGAAAGAATGACAGCTCAGTGTCCTTAGTGTTCTGATAAAAAACACAGCTAGCACCTGGAATATGCACAGAAAATAAGAAGTACAAAACAAGAACTTCATTTGTGCCCCAGCCCTGGGCAGTGCCTGTGTGTTCTGTCTCAGATCACTCTTAGCCCATTCCTACATCAGCTTTTACATTCCATCTAAGCTGCTGCAAGACAGGTATCAATAAATACTTAAATGATTTGCATTTGAGATTATAGCTCTGATTTCTCTCTCTTGCTGAATCGATTAAAGAGCCTGATCCCACTCAACTTTCCTCAAACATGCGTAGGGCAATCCTCTGTTCTGTAGGATCAGACCAAGAGCCAAGTTTTGCATCAGTTGTGCCATTGCCTACTGTAGCAAATCGGTCATTGCTTTTAGGGGGACTTATGATTCTTCTTTCTCTCCTGATTTCCAGTAGTAAGGAGAATTGGATTGAATATTGTTTGCAAAATACGGTTTTTCTGTTACGCAGTACTGTGTAATGCACACAGTAGTGCTGCAGGGGCGGCTGACATTTAAGGTGAAATTACTGATAGTTAAACCACTGATAGTGAAATTACTGTCAGCTGCACTTCAGTAATGTTCATAGGCTGTATATTCTCAATTTAGGGCTAGACTGTGCTGCTTGTACCCTGGAATGAAAAAGTCCCATTGACACTCTCAGAAAAATCTGTGCAGGAGGGAAGATTTTCTTCACTTCAAATACACTTCAGCACTTTTTAATAGCTAAAATTAATGGCATGTGCCTGCAGCTCTTCAGCTCAAGAGGGATTTTTCCTTCTCTACTGCTTTCCAAACTATTTTTGACCTACTCTGCTTCTATGCAAACTCTGTTTCACACCTTCCTTCTTTTCCTCCTTCCTTCCAGTCTTAGTACATTTTTGGGGTGAAATGTAAAATAGACTCTCTTTCACAGCCACTCTGTGGCAAGATATGTTTGAGAATGTTACACTAATGATGGCAAGGAGAGGACCATGGTTTTTGGTTATGTCTGTCCTAACAACACCTTTTTCTGCATGCCAACAGCAAACTGATGACAAAGACTGAATTTCTGTTCCCTGTATATTTTTTTCCTATTTATTTACAAAGTTTCTAACAAGTTTATGGAAATGATTGACATTATTTTGCATCAACAAATCAGCAAGCTTTTGCAGTTAATTACAGTAATTCAAAATCAGACTTTTTTTTTTTTTTTTTAATCTGAGGCAGGCCTGAAATAACCATAGAATGTGAATGTGAAGTTGTAATATTGCTGACTACTATAAAAAGTGATTTATTGGATTTTCACCCTCTTTAAATTGCATTCTCACTCCCTCTCATTTGAGAGTTGGGTAAGGTAAGAATAAAGTCTGATTTTGTAACTGATATTCTACATAGTGATTTAAGAATTTTCCTTTTTTTTGAAATTTCCTTTGTTTCTCCAGGACCGTGATGAACATTCAAACATCCAGAAATGCAGAAAGAAAATGAGTTTTTTTAAAATGTGTCCTATTGATCCTATGAACTAAGAATAATTTTTTGCACAGCCTTTATTAGATGTAACATGGAAGTATATATTAGATTAGTGGTCCTTTTTTTTCAGCATAAAATGCTTCAGTTGAAATCTGTGAGCAAAGTCTCTCAAATGAATTCATTATAATAAAATCTGATTCACTTTTGACCTGATTTGAGAAGTAAGTAAGAACATAAAGGAGTTGCTGAGTCCACAGTCTAGTTTTTGTAGCAATGAGATGATAAATTATGTGAAGTTTTATTTAAAAGAAAAGAGCTAGAATTGGTTCATCCAAACAATACTTTAACTGAAATGCTTCTATTTTCCTTGGGCAGGTTCCTACTAGACTGGTCTAGAAGCTTCAAATGTTCCCCAGTGATATCTCTCCCACCCTTATTTTTACTCAGATTTTTATTTTATTTTTATAGCATAGTCTAAATAGCCTTCCAGGTAGTAAATAAAAACAAAGTTACAAAAGATCTGTGGCTGAGGGTGGTGGCAATACTGGAACCTAAATGAAGTCATGCCACTGTTCCAAATTGTCACTAATAATACCGTGCTGCATTTTTCTTTATCCACTAAGGTAGTCTTAAACAAACCAGTAAAAGTTTTCTTCATTCTTCAAATGAATAGAAATTTGCCACGCTAGCTATATGTGGACTCTTGATTAGAAATTCCAACCTTTTCCGTAGGAGGGAACTGAGTCACGGGAGCTGTTCCGTCGAAGATTGTTGAAGTGAAACATTTTGTAGTCTGAAATGGATTAATTGTGTTATCAACACTGCAGGAAGGAAAAGAGTAATGAAAAAGAGATGACAGGAAGTACGAATTATAAAATTAGGGTTCTTACTTTTCCTGCCCTGACTCTTACAGGCCACACATGTAGATCCAGTATCCCATGAGACCAGTCAGAATGTTGAGGGGTAAGTACCACAGTCCACTGAAAGGCAACTTTTAATTAATGGTATTCTGATGTGGACTAGTGTTGAGAAAAATGATTTATTTTGTAAATGGCTAAATGAAGCCTCACAGTAATAATTTTCCCCCAGTGTGGATTAGGGTAGTCAATGTAGAAGTCTTGTGGATACTAAATACAGCCCTATACTGGGAGGCAATGCTTGCTATTTGGGGAATGCTCTGCCCCTAAAACTCAGTTTTGTGAGTTTGATCCAGAAATGTGGTTTCTCATGTGGATGTTAATGCAGAAGTTCCTTTTTTTTATTTTTCCCAGTATATGGCAGTTTTCTTGCAGTTGGTTTAAGTAGAATAAAATATAATACATAATATACTATTCATTGATAAGTAGGGTAGTTTCTGCAGAGCTGATTGAACATCCATTTTTTCTGTTAGGCTCACTTGTAATTTTATTATTTTTATGTATGGGTGTAACAAATTCTTTAGATTTTTTTCAAAGACAGGTTAAACTGAAGAATAATCCATGTAGGGATGGAAACTAAGTGTATTGAGCAATGAACCTTCTTGCATCCTCATCTTTTGTTGAAAGAATCCTGTATTAGGTTGATTACTTGTGTGTGCGTTTCTTAATACAGGAAGTATTTCTTGATCTGAGACTTTTCTTAGAAATTAATTCAGTGGCACCAGTTTTCGAAAAAAAAGAAAAAAAGAGGCAGTAGACTGTAATTTATTTAATCACAAATATTCTTATTTTTTTTCTATTATGTACATCCTGAATTGTGTGTATAATGGCTGAGCTTTTTGTCATTAAATACCTCTCTTTAGTATTGTCTGCCTCACCTTATTTCTCAAATTTTGTACCCTAGATTTTGATATTAATTTCTCTCAGTAAAGTGGGAAACTTCAGTATCTTACTATTTAGTCAGGCAAGGGTTTATTGTCAAGATTAATTTGTTAGCTAATTCCTCTGAAGCCTTCTGTAGCTGAAAAGTGTTGTTAAGATGTTGAGCCTAATTTATTAAGATGTGTGTTTGCTATATTCCCACTTTACCTCAGAAACTTGCATGACCAGTCCTTTCCTGGATGGATGATACTTCCAGTTTACCTGGTTCTAAAAGTGGTTTTTAATAGAATCTTTGTAGAAAAGTTACCATCATATCTGCTTCTTTTGGTAACTTGTGATCTGGAGACTGGGAGAAGTTAATCCCCACGATCTTTACTTCTTGGATGTACAAAGATTGCAAAACATAAGCTTAACAGCATTTTTAGAAACTAACAGGAGTCAGCAAAAATCTGCAGACAGTATGGTGAAGCGAAGCCAGTACGTGACTCATGCCTACACCACACGCTCGCTGCACTCCTTTGCCAGGCGTGCCAATTCCTTTTCCACTGTGGAAAGCACTGGGAGCTGTGGATCCAGGGATTTTATGAAATTTGTACTGTGAATATTTCATACTTGAAGAAGATACAATATTGGATACAATACTAGGCAGGGGCTTGTGACATGAGCTCGTTAACATGATCTGTTGCTTCTTTTGCAGCACAGGCTACTGCTGGTTTTATTCCATTAAAATGGGAATGACACTCAAATTGTCTTCCTGCTAGAATCAATGTGTTTAATAAAGCAAAGGTGTCCTGTTTCTATAAGAAAGATGGTAAGAAAAGTACATAATGTTTTCTGTTTACAGACTAGTAGCAGTAAGATGATCATTAGCAATCACTAATTACCTGACAACAACCAAGACTCTTAAGATTTCAAGCAGGAGTAACATAGTTTTCAATGCAATTATTTTTGTTTGCTACAGACAGTAGCAATAGAAATATAGTTCTTACTTTTTTTTTTTTTTTTTGTTATTTACCAGGCCAGTTTTTTGGCCTTAGCATCTTCTTGATTAGAGTTTTTTATCTGTTGTGAACGTATTTTAGATTATGTGGTAGGTGTATAAGCTGGGACAGAATCACTAATATGTGCAGGAACATATCTTAAGGAGATTTCACTGTAATATACACATGGGGAGAAGGTTTGTGGTAATTGAAGACAGAATCTGGTCTCTTTTGACTGATTAGAAATACATGAGGGATCTGTGCGTGACTAAGAATATGTCTAGGATATACTCTAAAAATATCTTTGGAAATGGTTGGGTACCCAATTTCATCCTTCTTTCCACCAGTGTAATTTCAGCATAATGGGTATCAGTCCTGTATCAGTTAAATCCTCAGTGCAAGGATGAATCCACATAAAATAATTTCTGATTAAACACATACAGGTTTCATTGCAACAGAATGAGTCATCACTGTCAAGGCCTGATTGTGAAAATTACATAAAATAAAATGTAATACATTATTGTATTAGGCTTTGCAGAGGGGAATAATAAGATATCCCAAGAAAACCATGTGTGATATCAGATGTGGTAATTCGTCTTCCCTTTAAATTGTAAGTTCTGACACCACTTCATTGTCTGTGCCCCACTGAGCAAGTGTCCATGTAAGAAAGAAGTTCTTAATATGCTGGAAGGCACTGAAAAATGTTACCCCAGATTAGGAAGAAACATGATGTTATTAAATAAATAGATGGCATTGTAAGGCAGAAATTCTTTGCTTTTAAAAGTACTGCAATGTCTAGTAATGTGCAGGTTTACCCTAAGTGGCTTTCACGAGTGTACTTTTTTGTAGTTTTGTTTTTTTTTTTTCTTCTTAAGCAATTAGTTATAGAACTTAATTGGGAATGATAGAAATGATAGAAGTAATTTAACTTAACCTCCCATTATGCACAACTGAGTAATAATTCATCTTTGTGTATGAAGTCTTGAGTTTTTGGGTAATTAGAATTAAAATTAGCAAGAAATTAACAGACAAATTTGTGAAGCTGTATTTGCTCTGAAAGATCATATTGATGCTTTATGGACAAGAGGTGAAATTCTGGTATGATAGCTACTTTGCTAATAGAAGCACTTGGCTAGTGTCTTAACTTTTATATATGTTCCTTGTATAGATACACTCTCCCAGTCTAAAAAAATTAGGATTAAAAGGACCCATCACTTCCTTGCATGGATGATGAGAGTTTTGGTTAATCAATGACCATAAAGAATATTGTAGTGGATGTATGGAGCAATAATTTGCTTGCGGGTATTTTGCTGATAGCACTTTTTTTCCTTTCATAAGTCTATATATTGATAGAATAAAGTACTTTTATGGCCTGCAAGGCAGTCTTGGACAAACATTCTCTGTTATTCTTGTAGGTGTCCATGCTTCTACAAACACTTTATGTGTTCATTAGTGATGCTTTCAATGTTGCAAATGCAGGTTAAACATTGGTGATTGAATATTTTGTTCCACCCATCTCATTAACTGGGGCTCTGTCTCATTTTAGTGAATAGTATTCTACTCAACAATTGTCCCATTACTCTCTGTGGGAATAATGTATTTACAGAATAAAATGATGATCAATATTTTAAAAAGTCCTTTAGAAAAACTTTTAAAAAAGTTTAAAGTAAGTTATCCAGTTATAAAGCTTAAACACTTGAAAACTAGGAATAGCAAGATAAGAAACTGCGTTAAGCCTTAAATTTTTTTCCTTATAATATCTTCATTGTGATCCTGTCTTCAGTTGCAAAACCAACTGTATTTTTATTCCTTCTGGAAACACATTGCACTGAGAATATCACTCAAAATGCAACCCTACTCTAAGACTGGTTAATTTTGTAGATAACTTTGGCAGAGCTGCAAAGGACATACCTTGTCTTTCATAATGTAAAATGAGTAATAGTTGCCACCACACGGAGAGAGTGTAGGAGCATCTGCTTTTGGGGATTGAAAGTAAACTATTAGCCAAAGCTATTCTCTGAACCCAAAAGCTATGATAAAGATACCCTGTTCAAAGAGATATTTTGAGATGTTTGGATTTTTTGTATCGCTAGGACCTTGTTTCACTGCAGAAAGAAAGAGTGCTGGTGACTGCCATGTTTTTTTGTGCTGTGTGATCTCAGTAATTGCTGCAGCCTCTGACTGGGCAGGAATTATTTTCTAGCCAGAATTTTTCCTGAAAATTAACAGTAAATATCAGCAATATAGGAGAGAAATACTGGCTGTTCTAGTTACCTACATGGTTGGAAAAACCCAAACTTCTTGTGTGTCTAGCTCTGTATTTTAATTGTGCGGTGATTTTTGAGCAACTATATCCAAATTTAACAAATTTCAGTACTTCACATGTAAGATTTCTTGTGTACCAGATCCAGATTTCCTACACTGATACTAAGGGATGTGTATTTGGATAGAACTTACTCAAGGTTTTCTTAATGGCCAAAAAAGTTAACCTGCAAGCCAAGATAATAATATCACTCAAAAACTGCTTAAAATAAAACAATTCTTCTTTACTTATCCTGAAACCTTCCTACAGTGTCTGCAAAGTAATAAATTAAACCCTTTTTTTCTTAAAAGAAAGCCCCCCCGAAAAACGAAGAGAAAAACCCTACAAAAAAACCCACAAAACTTGCAGTATTTTAAATGTGTTTTACTTCAAAGTTCTTAAACAAATATTTGGTAGGCAGTCTAGGCTGCATGAGGTACACAGTTTTGTTTGTTGCTGTGAAATAGGGCTTCTAATTCAACAGTAATTTAGATAGATTCAGTTTGTGGTTTGTTACTGTGTGATTTGACACAGACACACACTCTCCATGCAAAATTTCTTTCACCTGGGAAAATTGGATAATGAACTAATGAAGGTTTTCTTGGCTGATAATGCTGTCTGTTTTCACAGCATAGCAATTACACAATTTTTTTAGCACTCAATGTCTATCTAAACAAAATCAATGCAAAAATAAGGGCTATTTACAGTGAAGTATCATTATTTTATGTTGTTTGGGTAGTTCTCTGAGAGTCTGAAATGATATTGAAATGATACAGGAAAAAAAAAATCTCAGGAGCTTTAAAGCCAGCAATCTAAAGGCCACCTGATTTTCGTCTCAGCTCAAGTAATTCACCAGTACTTGTCTGCCTCTCTTCAAATGTAATACTGATCATTTCTGCTTACCTTTTCTTTCTAGAAGAAAAGCTCAATTCTATGCATCTCAAATCTAGACTTGATTTGAATTTACATGGTTTTTACAGTGTTGGACTCGATTAAAGCTTCCAAAGCATTTATTTAAAAATAATACATGAGTTTTTCAGTCTGCTTTTTTCTTACCCAGTTTTCTCCTTCATCAGTGAATTCTTCAAAGGGACATGGAGAATTGCTTGTACAATTGTTTGTAATATACTGTGTAAGTGCTGATTTTTGCTATTCCATATCAAAGCAGAATACAAGGCTGAATTCTTATTGCTATTAAAATTATGAAGGCATATTCAGGCTATCAGATACTTCATAGACTTTAGCCTGCAACTTAAGGTAAGGAAAATTCAGATTAAATACACAAAATGCCTTGACTTTACAACTAAGTATCTTTTGGATCCATTCTCTAAAAGCTGTCCTGGTGCTTCTGAATTGTTAAGCTTCTAAATTTATACTGAAGAGAAATATGAAAGAGCAGAAGCTCTCTTCTGTATTACTTGAGAGCTGGACAGTACTTTTTCCTCTTCCCAACTTTCTTATTTCCAACTGGTGTATTTTTAAAAAGGAAAAAACTAAAAACCTTTCCATTTTTAAGTTCACTTAAAAGGTATAAGTAGGAAATGGTGTCATAATACAAGATGAAATAAAATATTTCTACTGTAGTCTTTCAGATTTTTTGATCAAGTACTGAATTAGCTACTTGATCTGAAGAAAGTATTACAAAATAACACCGATAAAGCATTTTCCCTGGAAACAATTCAGGTCAGTTTCGACAGGGGTCTGTGCAACCTGATCTACTTAAAGATGTCCCTGCCCATTCCAGGGAGTTGGATTAGATGACCTTTAAAAGTTCCTTGTGACCCAGACTATTCTAGGATTCTATCTGTTTGTACATTATTTCTGAATTCTTCTTTTAGTAGAAGAGTTGTGGATTACTTTTAAGGCTTCTATAGATGTTATCTTTGTTGCTGATCTACTCCAGAGAAGTTCGGTGATGTTGACTGGCTTTCGCTTTTGTCTTAGGTAATACCTTTTAATGATATTAAACTTGACCTTTTCTGTTCTCATGCCATGGAACAAAATAATGCTAAAGCTCCATGGAAATAGTGTGGAACCCTTGTTTTCTGAGTGATGATAAAATAAATTTAAAAATTCATAGAAATTATGTACAGAATATAACCTGTTGCATCATTTTTTTTAGTATCTCTGGTGTCCTCATGGATCTAATATGGCTGAATCCGCTGTGTATAATTCAGTTTGACATATGTGAATGAAGTGTGTCAGGCTAGGTGACTCAGTTTTCCTGTGAACACATCTCAAACAGCAGCGCTGTACACATCATATACGTGTGTCTCTGTTCTTTTTAACCCAATGCTTGAAACCTCCAAACAACAGGAACAGTCCCTGTATCACTACAGATTCAGTGTGAGAAAAACTTAGGAGAATGAGGCAGAGATCCTCAGACAGAAAGTTTTTCAGGGAAACAGCATCCCTAGTAATGATAAAGCAATATATTTTATATCTCCTGAGGGTTTTCCCTAATGATACCTGTAGGGCAGTAAGTAATGGCAGGAGCAATGTTGTATGTGCTAATGTGTGTACACCTCTACCATTATGCAAGACAGCCAAATCATTCTATAGTTGTTTTTTTCTCCTATATTTTATTGCAGTTATCAATATAGGAGAGACATGGCTTAGTACCCTGGATAATGGTATAATGTCTCTCATAGATGAGTCCATTAGTGACAGGTAGGACAGAGCAGTAGTTTGCTCCATATTTACTACAATGCTCTTGGTGCTTTGTAAATGTATATTGTCACCCTTTAGGACTTCATAAAACTTCATAGATCTGTCTCTTACCATTGTTATGCTGGACTTGTTTTTGCATGTGGATATTTCTGAACAGTCAGGCCATGCAACAGATAGGAAGAAAATATTTGTAGGACTGGGCAGAGCTAATTTTTTAAAGGAGCTACATTATTTTTTAAAGTACATCCAGTATGGACCCATTTTGTCTTCAGACTGTGATCAGTGGAGGAGACTTAAGTTTCTGTACCTCAGTTTCAATGAAATGTTTATAGCTATTCAGCCTCACATCATGTGTATGACTACACTGAGATTCCCTTGGTTTGGGTGAGAATAGCCAATGTGATATGTTGTAATATGTTTTGCTGTATTTCTTGTGCTAGCAATCTTATTGAGACTATACAGCAGTATCATACTTCCCCATTATGAAGTATGGGATAACTGGTAGAATATTCTTAACAGTGGAATTACAAAAGATTAAATATTAATCTGCATGTCCTCCAAGGAAAAAAGCAAAAAAGCACAAAGAAAAGTTTTTAAAAAATATAAACTGTGCTTCAAACCTAAATTTATGAAGTCCTTTTATAAGCAGCTAATGACTGTGTGACCTTAGATGTATGGCATGGTTATCTCTGCCTCTGCTAATTGGTCTGCACAACACATGTCATTGCCACTCTGCACCATGCCAGGCACCATGACATGCCCTTGCTCTGAATTCTGTTTTCCTCCAAGTATTGAATCATTTAATCCTCTTTCATTTAAACTTTGGGGGAAATGCATGGATGTAGATAGTAAAATGCACGTTGATACCAGGAAAACCATAATTTTTACACTATGCAGTTTGTAATTATTCCTGTGACGTTAACGTACACCGAACTACTGTACGTGCATGGATTGTACACAGATTTCCTCTGTGAGCCTTTAGGTCTTTATTGAGCTGAGTGCAAATTCATTATCTTCCATGTGTTTTCATATTCATTTGCCTCTCACCTCTGTGTAAATTAAGTTAATACCTATATAAAAATTCGTTATGTACACTTAGCTGATAAGTGTAACCTACTGACTAGTGGTTAAAACTACTACTAGTGGTGGGCAACTAATTACGGTTATTTATGAGAAGATTCAGAGGTATTTCTGCAATTGCTTCCCATGCTGTGTGTCCAAACTGAAACATCCACATTTAGAAGTATTTAACATTTTTCATGAGGATTGATCATATTCTCACACTTATATATACACCCACATCATTAATTTTAACAGATAAGTATGGATTTCATCTGCTATCAATGGGGGAAAAAAAAGCTTTTCCATTTATTTTCTGGAAAAATAGTAGTTACTGAAGCATAAATTAAGCTTGGCCAGCAATAGATATAGTTTATTGGGCACTGGGGAATACTTAAAGGCCATTTGGCTTCTTTTTTCTGAAAAAGAATGCAGGCTGAATCAGATATTTTTTAAAAGGTTACCTATATTTTTATGAGTCAGGGAAGGTGGAGTGATGTGTAGTTTCTTTGTTTAGGAATTACCGTGTAGCATTTAGAAAGGGATATATGTGTAAAAATAGCATGATTTTCTCCACTTCCCAGCAATGCTCTTTCTTTATCCCTAATCAGTATAAACCCAAATATTTCTGTTTACTGGGAGATAAAAAATTTGAAAGGAGTGATGCATCTGAGGTGGGAGGAAGGTAGCATCCATGTGTTGAAAGCAAGTTCCTGCTACAGCTGAAAGGATGCTTTTCCATTTGAAATGCAGTAGTTTCTCTGTTAAAACAAAAGAAAGGGATGTGAAGCCTTTGTAATAGAATTGTTTTATTAACTGGTTGCATAGTGTTATTTAAAGAAATCTACCTGATTTTTCTTCTGTTATGTTCACGTATGTATTTATGATTCATCAATTTAGAAAGTGCAGTCAGATTAGCTGAGGAAGAGCATCCTGGATTCAGACAGATGCCAATCAAAGCTGGAAAGCCCATTTCCAGTGCCATTGCTAAGCACAGGGATGGATACTTGCTGGAGTTCACTCTGGAATGCAAATGTTGCTGCAAAGGCCTCAGGCTTTTGGCTAAAAAGCAGCAGGGAAAGGGATCCACCTGAGGAGCCCAGGTTTGACACAGTTGGATTGCATCCAGCTTGGAGTGTCACTGTGCCTTCCTGTAGAAGCTGGAGCTGCTGATAACTAATGAGGTCTGTACCCTGCTCAGAGCGCTTGCTGACAGCATGTCTCAGAGCAGCAGTGTAATATAAATAATAAGATCTTGCTCTGTTTTCTTTATTGCTCTTTGTTTCTCATATTTTTAGCTGCTTGCTGCAAGAGATGGGTCTCTGCATTGCTCGCTCTGGTGCACACACTTTCTTTTTTTGCTGGCTGTCTCTCTCTGTCTCTTGACAGGTGTAAGGAGGATCCTAAATATAGAAGCCACCCGTCAGTTGGCTTCAGCAATCAGCAAGCACTGATTTAGTATTTCTCTTAACCAGCTAAGCTCCAGAAGGGTGTTTCTTTTAAACATTTATCAATTTATTCTACTGCAAGCTTTCTTTAAAATTATTAAAAAACCTGATTATCCTATGAAATGAATGAAGAATTGTATTAGCCATCATGTTTCAGAAATCATGATTGTCAAGAATGGCTCTTGCAATGAAAAGGAGAAAAAATTGCTTTTTGAAGAATTCCCTTTTTTTAGCAGTTTAGTTAATGCTTCAGTACCTCATTGGGGAAAACACTGAGGCTAAGTGTAAGTACAGTCTCCAGTTTTTAGATGAGCACACTTTCAGACATAAGTAGCTGCACACTTTCCTATTAATTTTTCCTTATGAGAAGAGACTTTAATGCAAATGTACTGATTAGATTTACTTTGCTATACAAGGAAATAAAGTATGTGGTGAGAAATGGATGTTTCTTAGTACTGAATATTTATAGTGCTCACTAAAAGTATTTTTAGCACAGAATTAAAAAGGATTTTTAACAGAAAAAAAAAATGTTGATTTCTTTATCCTGTGGTTGAGTTCAGCAAATCACACAAAATACTGATTCTCAAAAATTACCTGGCCAAATTTATTATATTACCCCTGCAAAAAGTTCTCAGTAGACTATTTGGGGAATAAAAGAGCTGCAACACTGCATTAAAGACAACTTAAACATTTTCTGTTAGTTTGTAGGCAGGCGTCTCAAATTCTTTTTCTTCCTTGTGACTAGTTGCCATTAATATTCATAGAAATTGTTCACAGCCTACAGGAGATACTAATTCAGTATCTAATTGTGACAAGTGAGTTGCATGTGATAAAGACCCTTTTTGATATTGATGTGCTTTGATTTTTTATGTTTTGTGATTGTGATGCACTTCTATTACTTAATACAATTCTAATATTCTAGTGTATTAAACGTGGTGTTAAACATGGGCACAAGAGAGTCAGTGCCTTTGTGTAGCTCAGAAAGGCAGTAGTACTTTTTTGCGATAGTTGTAGTGGTTACATGTGGTCTGTCTGGTTGTGAAAAATCTGTAGCAAAATATAGCATGTGTTTGTTATGTTTATGTAAGGTTTTATTTTTGGCAACCAGTGCTCCCTGTACCCAGCCATGAGAAACAACCTGTTTCTCTATTTCTATTTTTACTGTTCTGTACATTGGTGTAGTTTATTGGAAGCTTCTGCCATGTCTGGGGCATCTGCTTTGGTGGTTGGTGGAGCATGATTCAAACCCCAGAAAGAAGTAAGAGGGCTGCTAGGTGAAATAGCAGGACTGGCCCTGAGAAGAAGAAAAATGGTTTAAGATAGAACATGTTTACAATAAAAGGATGCTTTTTTCAGATTTGGCACAAGGGATTCTGGGATAAGTCTAACTCTCTTAGCACAGGTAGTCTCAAGCTTTATACCTGAAAATCCAAACTGCATCTAATGCCCCTTCTGGATGGAACATCTTTTACATTTCATAGGTCAGAATTTGAACCCACCGAGGCCTTGTGAAAACTAAAGCTTTTGAGCTTCAGTTTCTGCATTTAGGAAAAACTGATTATTCTTCAGTGTGAACTCATGTAATCTGACTGTGACTTCTCAAAGGAGCAAACCAGAGTTGCCATAAGCTGATCATGCAGCCACCAAAGCTGTTAGAGTTCCAGCTGTAACCAGCAGTTACATGTGTAAATGTGTCTGCTGTGGTATGAGCCACCAGGCTGGAAGGCAGAACTGCTTCTATAAAAATCCTTGTGCATCGAATACCTAGAAGTTTAGTCTCTCCTCAGTCTTCCAAATTTATTTTTCACTGTAGCACTATGGGGTTTTTTTAGCTAGAAATTTATTCTCTCCTCAGCCCTCCAAATTTATTTTCACTGTAGGATGATTTTTTTTTAGCCTGCTAGAGACCTGGCTAGATTCTTTCTGCCTTTGGCACATCATTTAATGAATACAGTGAGAAGAACTTTTCTGCTGAATTTTTTCTTACCAGCCTGGTGTTTGCTAGACAGAAAAGGTGGTAGTCTCCTCTCATGAGCATTGTCACAACACAGAGGAGTGTGTTGTGGCTGTATGTCTACATGGTTCTTCTTTGCCCTTTATCCAGGGCAGAATCCACATATTCTCTCACCTTTGTGTTTTCATACTCTAGATACATTTTATAAATAGAATAAAAGATTGAACTGAATGATTTTTCCATTAATCCCTGAAGAACATTAAATCAGGCTTGTATCAGAATTATGACATTATCACAAAAAAAATTACCACTAAAACAAAAAACAAAAACCAAAACAAAAACAAACAAACAAAAAAACCAAATCAAAACAAACAAAAAAAAAAACCAAAACAAAATAGTTCAGGAAAACTCAAACTAAAACAGCTCCTAGCAAAAGATAAAGGAAAAAAACCCAAAAAACAACCAAACCATTTATTTGATATGAGTTATGAAACTGTCTTTCTAATTAAAAAATCTTTTTATCTATCTATCATCTATCTATCTCTCTATCTAATCTAATCTATCTATCTTTTGATATTTCTGTCCATATATCTATTTACTGGGATGAAGTTGGGGATAAGAAACAGTGCCTATAACTGGATTAAGGATCTAAGAGGGTTACAAAGAGGATGTAAGGGTACTTGGTAAGCAGAATGTTTTTATTGTTGATAAAAATAGACCAACTGGGCATGTTACATGCTTGGTAATATGGTGCTTGAAGTGCAAATACATGGAACAAAAAGAATCACTGGCATTCCGTAGCATTAGGTAGGGATGGTTTGCTGTGCTGACAGTGACATAAATATATTTATCAAAATGAAGAGAGGAGGAGCTCTAGAAGCAGAGTGGATAATCTGTTATTCTGAGCTAGTTTCTGAAGTGAACTCATTTTTGTATACACATTTTGGGTACAATAAATGTTTTCCCTCCCTTTCCCTCCTCTGTGCTGGTCATTAGAACCTGGCCAGAGCAGTTGGGGGGATTATTCAGAAGCCTCAGGCTTTTTCAGACAGCAGAGTTAAAGACTGGAAGTATAAATCTTGACAAAAGCACAGTCAGTTATGATTTTCCCACAGAGAGAAGGAGCCCTTCACTGTTTTCAAAACAGACCTATGACTAACAGCTAGCTGTATAAAT
>JANRGV010000073.1:9346904-9364478 GCA_024734035.1 Alethe castanea
TATGATTTTCCCACAGAGAGAAGGAGCCCTTCACTGTTTTCAAAACAGACCTATGACTAACAGCTAGCTGTATAAATAATGGAGATCTTGTATCTTATGTGATAGGTAAGAATTATCCTCCCAAGCTACATGGCAGTTCCTTAAGCAAACAAAGTGTTTGCTTTTCAAAGGGCTGGATAGTTTTTAAAAGGTTTTCTCTACTCTCATTTAATAGTACTTGTATTACTAGAATTTACATTTAAGCGATTTCACACCTTCAGGCTGGGGGAATATCAAGTATTTTATTTGTTAGCATGAAAGTAATATAAGTCCTCATTGCTGAATTCTAGCTACTGCTTTTAAAGGTAATGGTGAACAGAATCATCCTCTTGAGAGGTGCTATTCCCATACTTTTAGCATAGCAGTATTTTGGGTTTTATCCCATAAAACTTCTTCATGGCAAGAGTTCCATGGAAGAGGCCAAATTCAGTGCTGCCAAAGTAAAAGGTTCAGAAAACAGATGGGCTGGATGGCAGTTTAAGAAGCAAGGGAGAACTGTGATCCTCCTGTCTCAGTGCAAACCTACACTATAGCAATTACATAGTATCATTTTTTCTGTAATTCCTGGTTTAGGATGTAGAGGCTCTCAGAACCTGTAGGTCAGACATATGCCTCCCATTTTCCTTTCCTTCAGGAAAAAAAAGAATTTTTTAAAACTCATGTTTCTAAATGTTTTTCTGTGTGTTGAAGATTGAGACTAGTTCAGCTGTTAGAACATTACTCTTCGGCAAAAAACCCCTACCCTAGATCTCTTCTGAGACCTCCCTTTGTTCTTTTTTGTAAAGCTATCATTCATACACAAAACTTTTTCAATTCCAGGCTAAAACTCAGATACTTCTAAGAAAATTAAAGAGTTGTTACTTCAAGAAATGAAGTCTTACGAATTGAAATTATAATCTCTATGAAGAGAAACCAAATAACTGTATGCATGTAATGTAATTACGTGTGCTTTTAAAAAACAATTTATAGATCCAGAGTCTTCAGTATTTAACCTCAGTATTTAACCAGTGTGTCAGTGGATTAGGCTGCAAAAGGCAGAGCAAGTCTGGTATATGTTCACAGTGTTCTCCTATGAGTATACATTCATATAGGTCAGGACATCTCAAATGCAGTGTAAACTATGCTCTCCCCAGCAAAACTTTACAGGAAGAACCCTGTCTATTTTTCAGAGAAGACTTGAAATAGAAATGCAGGCATCAGTTGTAATTGACACCTGTGTGCCTCTGTCCTGGGGAAATTACTCAGTGCAATATGTGATGCTAAACATCAGCACAGCTGTAAACCCATCATCTATAGACACAAATGCAGAACAACTGAAATACATGTGTATTTCAGAGCCCTTTGGGCTCTGCTTCCATCAGGGAAAGGAAATTGAGAACCACACAGGGAAGTACTCTTTGTCCTGAATAGCCACTCACCTTAAGCCTTTGATGGCCTTTATAGTTACTGCCTTGTTTGCAAACTTCTCTGACCACAACATCCCATTTCCAGTTCAAGAATTAATCCCTTGATGGCTGAAGCACAGGAGTGGCAAATCCTCAAGTAGCATGATCTTAAGAGTGCATATGGCAGAGCTGTGTCTCTGCAGAGTGCTTAGTGGGGCACTCACAGAGACTCCCACCTCTGGCTGGTCTAAACACATCTGGTTGTATTACGTGCCTGGTAACTCTAGGGATAGGAGGGGGAGGATTAAAGGGACACTTGCTAGGAGAGTTACCACCTAGCAGTGCAACAGCTTGAGCATCCCAAATTTGCAATTAGACTTTCTAAGGAGAGGTTTGTAAGATCTTACTAATCAATTGTACTCAAACTAATCTTGGGTTGTTTGATTAAGGAATTTAATCTAGATTTCTGAATTTGCTAAGAACCTAATGGTAAAAATATAAGTAACTTCTGTAATTCAACTGTTTAGATATCTTTTTTTTTACATTAAGAAGTCAGATTCTTAAAGCTAATCACACAGCAGCACAAATGCTTCACATATATGTCCTCTGTGGAAGATTTGTTTGTCCATATGTCATGATGTTACAGCAGGCAACAGACAGTAAATGTATTTTTCCCAGGTTTACAGGCCATGCAAGGACTGCCTGGAAGTGCAGCCCTGGCACTCCAGAACTGTAGCTCTCAAAGGACAGCTGAAAAAGGGTGGCAAGACAGCACAGCTTTGTGTTCACTGCACTTTATGTGTTAGCTTTGTGTTCACTGCACTTTATGTGTTAGCTTTTGGTGTTGCACATTCAACTTCTGAAAGAGGTGTCAAAGATTTTTCTATTCCTCGTTCCAGCAAGAGCCCCAAAGAGGATCTCTTCAGGAGCTGTTGATACCGTGTGTGGCTTAGGGTGACATGCCAAAACGCAGCACTTCATAAACAGTCACCACGTTTTTAATGGTTTTCATCAGGAGACATTTGCTGCTTGTCAGAGTGTCAGTGTGACATCTAGAAGGACTGAAATGCACACTGAGAACAGCAGCATGGGCAGGGCTGCGTCAGCTGTTTCCATCCGTGCTTTCTAGCATTGACAAAAGTACTAATTTTAGTGGCCCCCTGTCCCATTGTAATTCTTAAATCCTTCAAGAGTGAAGTGTCGGTTCTGGATGTGGTGCAAGTGGTGTTGATGTTGCTGGAGAGCAATCCCAGGGCAGCTGTGAGAGTCAGCTGCAGTGTGTGACGTGCATGTGGCAACCTGGCTGGAGGCATTCCTAAATACTTGCTAGAGGTGTCACCAGCTGTCTCTCTTGATCCTTTCTGTCCTTTTTAATGTGCTTTGTCACCTCTTGTAGATGTGAGCTAACTACAGCCAGCCAGACTGTGACTCTATTTCTGCAGTACTCTTGCTGTTCCTTTCGCTGCTGCTCCCTTCTCCTGCACAAGGAACATAAAACAGTGCACGGTTGAGAGGGGATGAACCTTGGCTTTGTCCTCAGTGCATTTGTTATGCAACTTATCCAGTGAAGGGAGCTGGCAGATGAGATTCATCCCTGAACTAGCATGTGACGTAGAAAGTTCAATTTCACAGCAACTGTTCTTGCCCAGTTCTGACATTGAGCATCGTGACAAAAAAGTCATGCACTTCTTTTGTGCTGTAAGGACATATTTGTTCTATCTCTGCAAGAAAGGAGTAATGACAACTGCCTGAATCTGCAGAGATCCACGTGCTTTCTCTGTAGCCTTAGACTGGAACTTTCCTTGAGTCTCCTGAACTACAAAGACTAAAAATACAGGGTTGCCAAATTAATTTCAGATTAAGATTTTCACAAAGATTTCACAAAGATTTTAAAGTAGTGGGCACTATTTAAGTGTTTCATGGACTACTGCCTGCATTTATATAAATATTTGTCTTCTTCAATTTCATTATAACCAACATTAAAAAACTCCAACATAAAATATATGACACAAACTTTCCTTAGCATTGGGGAGAATTAGTCGCAGTGTGATTCAGGTGTTACTAAACATAGAGATTCCCATACAAACTGCCACTTTTTCTCTACAATCTCTCCTTGTCTTTCAGCAGCTGGAAAGATTAAGCACCTTTTTTCCACAGATAAATAAAAGTGAGAAAAAGCACTCTGTTCGATTTACACTGGAAGGCAGTTGATCATAAAACCAGTGTTCTGCTACCTAGTTCTGGATTTATTCACTCTCAGCTTGTCATCTTCTTCAGGCAAGCAGTGATACTGGTAATTCTTCTTGGAGTATGCTGTTGCTGCTAAATTCATGACAGTTCCTCGTGGATCAAGACTGATAGGTGGCTGTGGAGTCCAGTCAAGAGAATGACACCATTTTTTAACAAAATACTGTAAATGTAATGAGATTATTGTCAAACTGCTAAGGAAGCAACTCATCTGATCTGCTTGCAATTTGAGCCTGGATCTAGTAATTCATTTACATATAAAAAGATTTCTTTTGGAAATAAAATCCGATACAAAAAACTTGCCAGGAGCTTTGTCAAGCTAAAATCCCACCTCAGTCTGAACAGGTCAATAGACTCAATGAAGACTTTACCATTACACAGAAGCATTCAGGTTTTTTGTAGTACAGAATTCAAGAAGGTTTTTTATATGAATGTGCTGCTATGGTAAAGACTATAAAAATAATATTTCTTGAATGAGTGAGCCATAAATGCAACTCAGCTTTTTCGTTTGTTTAAGATGTGTCTTCTTTTTTTGAATGTATAAACTTATCCCCAAGGGGCTCATTTATCACACAGATTTTAGTAATCAGTAAGAGTTTAGAAACAGTATAGATTATAGCTGCACATCTGACAGTTCTGTCTCAAAAGACTATACAGAAAAATTTACAAGAAGTGGAGAAAAGAGGGAAAGTAAAGGAAGGAGATGACACATTATCACAGCAGTCAAGGAATGCAAAAGGATTCAGATACTTGGAAAATGTGAAAAAATGGTAAAATAGTATTTAAAAAACACCCTCAAAGAGGGCCTATAGCAGCAAAACTTAAAAAACTTGGTCAAGCAGAATCCTGAAAACTAAGCGCGAATTTCAACTCTTTTGATTTTAATATATGTCTTTAAGACTGTGGGTTAATAGAGAAGATTACTCAGTTTTCATCAGCCAACCATGTCCCCAGCCTCAGAACCTTTGAACTTCATTATCCCCGAGCAGTTGTCAATCTGTCACCTTTGCACATCCCCGAGGAAGCATGAGCAGAGCGTTAGTTAGTTAGACTTACACAGTCTGTAAATATGCAGGTCCAGTAGGTATTTCAGAGCTCTAAAGGGACAGCCTCTGAATCTGTGGAATTGATTGTTACGGGTTAGCCCCAGCCAGCATCTGAGCCTCACGCTGCGCCTCCTGGGGTGGGGGAGAGAATCTGAAGAGTAAAAGTGAGAAAACTCATGGGTTGAGATAAAGACAGTTTAATGGGGAAAGCAAAAGCTGAGCACACAAGCAAAGCAAACCAAGGAATTAATTCCCCACTTCCCATGGGCAGGCAGGTGTTCAGCCATCCCCAAGAAAGCAGGGCTCCATCATGTTCAGTGGTCACTTGGCAAAACAAATGTCATGACTTCAAACATCTCCTTTTTTTTTCTTCTTCCCCCTTATTTTTATGCTGTGCATGAGTCATTTTGGTCTGGGATGCCCTGTGGGTCCATCAGAGTCAGCTGTCCCCACCTTGTGCCCTCTCAAATACCTGTGCATCCCCAGCATCCTCTCTGAGAGTGGGGTGAGAAGCTGAGAGAGCCTTGATGCTGGGCAAGCATTTCTCAGTAAGAAATAAAATATCCCTGAGTTAACACTGTTTCGAGCTTGAGCCCAAATGACCAGCTACTATGAAAAAAATCAACTCTAGTCCTCCCAAAACCAGCGCAATTAAAGTGTCTGAAGAAATATTTGGTATTTTAAGGGAAAGGGAAAAACATATAAAAACCAAACAAAAATACAGAAACTGACCTAGGGGGATACCAAATCATTGCTCTGTTCTGGAAAAAATATGTAAATGGTGTCAGGAGTTATTACAGAATATTTCAATTGACATTATGGAAGTAACAGGAGATACTGTTAGGACAAATATTTTTAATTTAATTTAGTCATTTTTAGCAAAAGAAAATGGAAGAAGGAATTGATATAAAGTTATATAATAAAAGCCTAAAATCATCCATTTTAACAGCATTTAGGTACTGTGAGCATTCAGGCTGTACCAAATGAACAAAGCTGACCTTGCTCACAGTGTATTGGAAAGTATAGAAAAAGATCTGTGCAATGTTCTCATTGTTAATTAATTAAAAAGAAATTTTGAGAGAAGAAGATAGAAAAATATATAAAACAGTTTGGGAGAAGAGCTATTTGGAAACTACTGACAGGCAAAAAAGGGGGCAGGTGATATGAGGAGGGTAAGCAGCCACATTACAGGAAACAAACATTCTTTCAGAAAGAAAGAAAAAGTCTTAGAAATGAAACATGCTTATCATTCAGATAAGCATCTATACATTTCCCAAAGTGCCTCTGGGCTTCTGTGTCTGAGGTTAGACTTTGTAAAAGCAACCATTCAGCCAGTATGGAAATCAGTCTATTTTGCCATGTTTTGCATACCTGTGCAGAATAATTGCACTCTTAGAAAAGTCTTGGTCATAAAGCATGCAAATATAGGACATAAAATGTAGACTTGTAGCCACCTTTATAGTGCATTTGATTTCTCTCTGCAGCCTTTTGCGAAGGATGTGAGTATGAAGGAATTGGAGAAAAGACAAGGATCTCTTTAAAGATCTAAAAATTGGGCTGTAAGTCTTTGGAAAAGGTTAAAAAAGCTAAATGTATGTCGTTCAGAAGAGGGAATACTGTAGTCCTGCTCTATATATAAACACCTTCAAGATAATGATATAAACAGGGAAAATGGATTTACAGGTTCTCAGAAGAAAGTGGTTAAAATATGTCCTTAACTAAGGAGCAGGGAGGGAGGAGAAATATATTTACAAAAAGGTTTTAGATCGTAAGTGAGAATAGAGAGTGGAATAGACAACCACTGGCAAGAGGAATTTCTAAAGATCTACATTTTATGCAAAATAAATTCCAGTAACTATCATCATCTTTATTATTGCAATATTTTATGTTACTTATGCCCCATCTGCAAGATCAGAGTAGTTCCTTGCCATCTCTGGGTGCTGTGAAATGGGGCACCCTGGTGCCACAAAGATGACATAACTGCAGGCAGGGAGCAGCAATGTGGCTCATGGCCCATGAGTGTGACTTTGTCACAAAACATCAGGAATGATAACAAATGTAACATAACTAGCAGCAGATGATTGTTTCCTCCTTGGGCCATGTCTTCCATGTGAGCTCATCAGGGTAAGAGCCAATTGTAGGTGGAGATTTGTGTTGCAGGTATTTCATAACAGAGTCTGTACTACCATCACAATGACCCTATAATAATTTTCTTGGAGGATGGGATGAAATTCACTCTGATGTATTTATGGTGTCATGGTGAAATTCATAATCATATGACCTGAATTTTCTCCTTTCCTGGAAAAAGTTATAAAGAACTTAAAATACTTGTACCAGCAGGCTTCCAAGACTTGCAGTAGGTGATATAGTGACCTAGAGCACAGATTAATGTGGCTGCCTGGTTTCACTTTCTGGTTCATGTGACATCCTGCACAGGAATTTCTATAGTCAGCACATGACCCCTCCTCCAGCTCTGGGGCTACGTTTCATTGGAGAATTTCCTGGCCAGCTGAAGGACATAATTCAGTAAGGACTCAGACTCAAAGGATGAAGAGAGCAGTGATTATCCACATGGAGTAGGCATTTTATTTCCATTCAACCACTTTAAATAAGATCAGTTTTTCACGCCAGTCTTGTGTTGAAAAGGCTGAAAGAGAAGAGGCCAATAATCTGTCCTGATTGTTCTTCTGGCTGTTGGAGCCTGACCACCACAATGCCCCTATTTATCCTCTTTTTTTTTTTTTTTTTTTGTTTATGTATCTATTTTTTTAGCATGTTTTCTTTTATCTATGACTGAGCCTTACAGAAGCTGCTTATATATGTTCCTTTCAGAATGGTGATACAAGTTTGCAGTGTCCTCAGAATCAGAAAGATCTAACTTGTAAATGATAAATGTAAATGTAACTTGTAAATGATCACAGGGCTTTATACAAGACAAGCATTCAATGTGTAAGACACAAAGCTTTATGTGTTAGACTCTCTAAGAAAGAAAAGTTAATTCTGGGAATTAGAAATTACTAGGTTGTTACAGTAAAGACCAAAAGTTTTTTCCACAGAAAACCGAGTAAGTTCCACATCATGTTGCACAATCATAAACATAAATAAGCAGAAGCAATTTGTCTTTTATTTTCTGAGAAATTATGAAATTGTATCTTTTGTATCAATTGGCACGGACTGGCACGGGAGTTAAACTGCTGTGTAATAGTAACTTGAAAACATTACTTTGTTGTCCAGACAATTTTGGTAAGAATTTCTTTGTCTTCAGCTATCTCTCCCAATTCAGTTTTCAGGTTTCCTTCCTTAGTGAAAAAAACCCCAACTAAATGAAAATTGTCAGTCCAAACTGACACTTAAAGGTGAATAGGTAACTTGTTTGAAAATAGTAAATAGGGTAAGATACTTTTTTATCAAACTTCTCAAAAATATTAAATTTCTCCTTAGATTGATATGTTTTGCTTTACATTGCATATAATCAACCATAACTGGGACTAACAGAAAACCAATGAGGCTAGAAAGGAATAAACACAAACTTTGACAAGAAATTTTAAGATTTAAAAACATTTAACATTTAAAAAAATATTTTAAATTTGCTTATAGCTAAGACATAAAACATTCTATTTTTTCATAATTCTTCATTGTCTTTAATGAATAAATAATATTTCTAAATGAAGGACTTAGAATAAAATTTTAAACCTAAATAACTGTCAGAAATGTCTTTGTGCAAAGGCTTTCATGAAATTAGTGTCCACATACTGCATGTTTTTTCTAGTGTGCAAATGAATTTTTGTGGCATTTTTCCCAGCAAACCTGATTTTTCACTTCTAGAAAAATTCCTGTTCGAAGGCAGAAACACAAAGAGTGATTGCCTATATGCCATAGAGAGCATGTTGCTCTTCTGAATGTGATGAAGACGGAAGATTTAGTTGTTTCATAAGACATGGAGGTATTTTCTCCCTGGGAATCACAACCCTGTTTGTCCTTGTGCTAAATCCCTGCTGGTTCCACCCAGCAGCAGAGGTAACTGGAGGTCTGCATTAACCCATCAGTCCCATACTGGTGTGGATGGCACTAGAGCTGGAGGGCATAGCATGATTCTCTCAGTAAGTAGACTAAGGAGTGAACAGCACTGTGATCTGAATGTCCCTTTGCCTCTGGAAATGGTTTCTCATGCCACAGGTTAGGGGATATTGACAGGGCCAATATTAGAGAGTCACAGTGTCACGTCTTCACTGATAAAGAAGCTGCTGGTTTCTGAACTGGTTGAATTGGTGCCAGAAGGACGAAATTAAATGGGTAGTGGTGATGTTCACACTTAGTCTCCTGTGGCAGGTAAAACATTGGCACAGGTTCTAGAAAGACAGAAGAAAATCATATTGCACTTGAAGTTTTATTCTGCACTCAGTAGTATTTCAGTCTAGGGGCTCTGGCTTGCCAAGACACTTGACTGCACTGCATGAGGGTGAGTGTATGTGCCAGGCAATTTGCTTGAAGGTCATCTTCCTAAATATGGTATTTAATAAAAGTTTTACTCCTCTGCTGCAGCACTAGGATTCTCTAAATCCCTCTGTGGCTGTCCGAAGCCTAAATATCAACAAGGACTGTGCAAGCAACATATGGTGAGGTTCCAGTGGAGTAATTTGTTAGCAGAGTAGTTATCTTGCTTGAGGTACAAATTTCTGGCAGGATAGTTTATTTTTTTCTTTTTTCTTTTCTGACTTTGAATGCTATTATACTCACCAAGAAAACAAAACAAAACAAAACAAAAAACCCACCACAAATTTACTGGATTTCTATTTGACATAAAGAATGGATGAAATATCCACAGTAAGCCCAGGCATCACTTCTCAAGGTTGATAATGTTTGTAATAATTAACAAAGCTGTGAGCCTGCAGGCCAAGCTCTGATCTGAGCTAACTCTTTGCAAGCATTAAGTTTTGTGTAGTTTAACATTTTTTTCCTAACTGCTTAACGTCTGCATTGTTACTGATACATGTTTGATTCCTTTTGTTTGATGTCCAAAATCCTCTGCTGAGAGGGCAGAACGCTGGGAGACCTTGTACTGGCAGAGCTGTTCAGGTGCTCCCCTGTAAGGACACGTCTGTCAGCAGGGATTGTACTGCACACATGGCAGCTCTGCTTTGCACCTGAGCTGTGACAAGCTGACAGGAACATGAGAGTTTTGCATGTGACCGAGGTGTTCCTTAGGCTGTGCCCCTGTGTGGGCAAACACAAGCTCACTTTGCTGGAGCAGCGAGCTCCCTGGCAGGCAGTGTGCAGAGCCCAGGCACAGCAGTGCTGGGCTGGCTCAGTGCGGAGGCAGCGCTGACAAAGGTTCTGGGGTGGAAATGGCTTTCTCCAGCCAGCTGGAAGCAGAATTTCTCAAGAAGATTCACACTTTTACTGGTGACTTGTTGCTACAGAGATGATCTTTGTACTCCCTCGTTTTGTCACATAGCATGGTTTGTGGCTTCCCAGGTGTTACTGCAGAAGAAATAATTATTTCCAATAAAATTCAGTATTTGCTGCAGTAGCATATTGTAGAACCCCAGAACAATATCTATCCAAGTCAGCAAGCTGCTTTTTACTACCATCGTGTTTCAGGTTCCTCAAAGCCTCCTTCTCCCAGCTTGTCTCTCATTTATTTCTGTGGCTTATCTTCATACCCTGTGTAATACTTGGGTCCTCATTCATATAAGTAGTCAACCTTCCTGTAGTACACCTTATCTGCTTCATTATCTTAATTTGATAATCTTGTAAGATGTCAGTCTTTTTAACAGTACTTTGCTGACATGGAGATTAAGTTCCTCATCCTTTTAAGTTCTCCACATGAAAATCAGCTATGGGTTCTCCTCAGTCCTAGATGTGGAAGATAATGATAATGCTTAAAATCCCTGCATTGATTTAAAGGACCCTCCTTGCCATGGAATATCCTTGTTCTTTTCAGGAGGCAAATTAAAAGAATGATGATAAAGTAAGTTTTTAGGTTCTTCTCTATCTGGCAAAGCTTTATCAGCTGTAACACAAATACAACTTATTCTGGCTTTTTGGACCACTGTTCTGATTTCTTACATAGATACAAATTTTATTATAGTGTGTTAGAGATTACCTTAGCAATATTTTTATAGGTAATTTTATGTGTGCTTCAACACCTTTGTAAAGCTAGTTCTTTTGAAGCATGTAAGAGCTCTTCCCTTTTCTTCAATATAGTATATCACAGCTCAAACTTTGCCCCTAGATGACTCTTTTGCTTATCAGAATAATCTGTACCTGCATGAGAAAATGCAGACTTAAACAGTAGCAAAAATCTGTTCATCAGTCTGCATTGCAGGTCTCTAGCTCTTGCCATGGAGCACTGGATTTCTAATGCCTTGAGTGGAACTTGAGTATGGGATGATAGGAAATACACAGTGGGATGATGAGTAGATACATGCACTGCAGTGTAGAAATCTGGCCATTTTTATAGTGCAGGGAAGCTGATGCTGCCACTGTCTCTTCTTTGCTCTATTAATTGTAGATTTGGTCTGTAGTTCTGTGTTGAGTGGGAAGGTGCAAGTTACTTTTTCTCATTACCTTTTGAGGTTTCCATGCAGATACATGAGGCTTCTTTTACAGAACAGTTCACAGGATTAAGGACTAAGTTAAGGACAGGGAAATACTAAAATGGATTCTTAATAGCCTGATAGAAAAATATTAGATCGTTATTCTCTTGATGGAGTGATGTATTGAAAGGTGTAACTCTCTAAATTGCCCTCCCTCTTCCCATAGAAATTCACATGGGTTTATTTACAGGAGTGGTTTGACATTAAAAAGTAATAAAGACATGAGTTTGCTAAGTGCCTTCTATGAGAGTAGAGAAGAAACATTAAAAACAAAAAGTGAGAAATAGTGGAACTATATCCATTAACTTCTTGTATTTATTTCTAAATAACTTCCAGAATAACTGTGATTTGGAGAGGTGTAAATATTGCATTCTTCTGTTACTGCTAAAATGTTTGGGGAATTAATCCTTTGATATATCCATGAATCATTGCAAAAGGCCTCTCTGTAAAGTTGTGTTTATATGTAAAGTTGTGTGTGTATATACAGATACATACACAAACATATGCAGCCATTTAAAGAGCTAGGAGATTTGTTTAAAATTACTGTGAAAATACTAACATTCCTTACATAGTTTGTTTTTTTTTTGGTACAGAAAGTTAGAAATATCTTATTACTTTTCTGCATATAATTGCATCACATTTAGAAAAACTTTGAAAAACAGCTGTAAGAACTGTTTTATGGTTTTGTAATGAGCACTGTCTACTGAATTCTTATATCCATCCAGTGGCCACTGTCCTACATAACCACTTGAGAGCAAATATCCATATCTATAATTTATCTTAAAAAACACCGTATTGAAACAGGAGCTCATCAAATTCCCCAAAATAATTTCAAACAGAAGCTGCAATTACTGTTATTTGGTTGTTTCCAGCATGTCAAGCTCCATATTATGAATGTCTTTACTTCAGGCAGTAAGTGTTCATTCTGTTGCAAGGAATTCTGGTTGTTTACTGCTAACACCCAAAGACTATGTTGAACATTTTTGGCATGTGCTGTGATTTTCCTTGAGGAGCTTCCTTATTTAATGATGCAATTTTAATGTATATCATTAGATAGAGTGGTTTTTTAGTTAAAGTAATTGATTATATAGAGTCATGGAAGTAATCATGATTGTGAAGGCAGTAGATAATCAAAAAAGTGAACACAGTGAAAGTGTTTTATAGCTTTCCATCTTCTGGAAACAGAGCTATGTGGAAAAAAAAAAGTACAGCAGAGGAATTATATGTTTGCTTTCAACAACATGTTTGTGTTTCTCTACTACCAGGTTTGAGGTTTTTTGTTAATCTTCCTCTTTCACTTTGTTTAAATAATTTTTAGGGAGAATGAAAATGATTAGGTTTTGTACATTTGTAAGTTCGCTTTAACATTTTCAAAAATATTTTTTAAAAAATAAAAATAACTGGCTGAAATACCTACTGGTAACTCTTTTTTTGTTTTTTCCTCTCTCTTTAGGTAGGCTTCAGTGAGTGCAGTGAAAGAGCCCTATAATTTAAGCCCTTAAATGATGGAATTATTTGCAGTAAGATTTTTACTGGATCAGTAGAATTTGGCTGAAAGGAACATGTCATATCATCCATTTTTTCTTTGCTTAAGGCTAAAATGGTGTTACATGAGTCTTAAAAAAATATGAAGTCTGTCATATACATGTCTCCTAAGTAATAGAAACTTGAGTATGTGGCTGATTAAGCAGTTTAACTGTTAAGTAGACTGTGCATAGTCACAGAAATGACTATCAAAGAATTAACAGAAGTCCACACAAACCACCTGTAACACAAACCACCTTTAGCAGAAGGTGTGTGGACCAAGAGACACCTCGGTAGGAATATAAAAGCACATAGCACAAAATAAACTCTTGCTCGTAAGTGGAGATTTGGAGTTCTTGGAGTGGGGTTTAGTATTTGGCTAAACCAATGAACTAAGTGGTATCTATATGATAGAAGCTGAAAACTATTGGAAAAGGGCATGAGCCAATGCATGAGGAACTTCATTTTTTTTGTGTAAAACAGAACCATAGTTTGGACTATTCATATCAGCTTTGACAAGAGAGGTTACCTCAGCAATTCTCCAATTTTTAGGCTTTTTAGCATGGTGCCATGAATTAGAAAAAGCCCTATATGAGAAATCAAGTGTTACATTTTCTGACTGTGTAAAGAGTGGTATTTCCCTAGAGGAGGTGTGAGTAGACAGCCCTGGAAGAATTAGCAGGAACCACTCCATGGGATCCTCTGGCCTGGAGTGCCTGAAGGTGGCATGGGGAAATCAGAGAACTATTTGTCTCTGAGCTGTCCTGTGCTTGTGGGAGAGGCAAGCTTGGAAAGGAGCTGGGAGCATCTCATTTAATGCATAATCAGATAGCTTTAGAAAGAAATAATGGCTTATTTGAATATATCCCCATACAAAGCTATTTGTTGGCTTTTCTTTTGGAATTTTAAATGTCTTGTTGGTTAATGTCAGTTTTTCACAGTGGAATAGTAGGACTTGGCTTCTGGTATTGCCATGTCATGATTGCTGTGGAAATTGTTAAACTCAATCAACTTATACCAGAGTAATCGTGCTGCAAAATAATGTAGCACAAGGTAACTCTTTTACTGCATCAACTGAGTGCTGATTTGAGTGGATGTGGAGAGATACAACAGCTCTGAATGGCTTTGCTTGCTGCTTTGCTCTGAATATCAGGGGACTGGAGAGGTTAAAAGGTTTGCAGAACTAAGATATTTCTGTTCCCACTTATTTGCCCAACAGTCTAGTGAATCCATGACCAGGATGGTGATTCTTTTCATGGTTCTGTCATGACTTCCTTTATGATTTGGTAGGTCAGTTGTAGTTTGTTTAGCCTTTCAGGAAATACCTTTTTGGAGCTTGTAGTGTTGACAAAAGGCCAATAAGCATAACAAAGGGGGTGGTCCCTTTCACTTGTCCAGATGACTGATAACAAATAAAAGGTCAACTTCACATTTCATAGGTCACTTACGTTTTCTTGTGGGAACAAAGTCAATCTGCCCACTTTTCCTCCTCGAGATCACCGCCAATGGACTGTGTGAATGATGATGTGACTCCTTCTGCTGATACGCTTTTTGAAAGGACATGGTAAAAGTCAACAGTCAAAGGCATAAATGTGCATTTGCTAAACATTAAATAATTTTAGGTGGAGCAAGAGACAACTTCAGGGTATCCCATCAGAAGTGGAGAATACAGAATACTGCAGTCTCATTGTAACAGTGAATAGTGACAGGTTTCATAATTTGCTAGTCCAGAACATGCTACTTGATTATTTTGTATGGTAACTGAGCTGCCAATACCTTGCTTGCATAGGAAAGCTGATAGCCATCAGATACTTTTTTTTTCAACATTTCCAATATCTCATTGTTCTGTACTACAAAAAGTGAGTGTGTATGGAGAAACCTTTGTATTGCAATATTAAAGTTTGTATACATGGACCTTTCTTCTCAGCTAACACTGCTTAGGGTGCAGATACCCAAATATGACACGATCTCTAAGACTTTTATTACTTTTGTGCTGAAATCTATTAACTCTGTTCTTTGGCCTTTTCATGTTTTGCCTTCATTTATTTTATCAAGAACTGCTATTAACTCAATAAAGGATTTCTACAGTGTTGAAGCACATTATAATAGACTAGTATTGTGTGCGCAGCAATGCTTCTCTTGGTGTCTGACACCAGTGCTGTTTCTGTTCTGGAAATTATGAGAAGCCAGTATTTTATGATGAGTTTTTATCATAAACCATGGTTTGTAGATGTCTGATTTTGTTGTTGCAACGTGAAAGTAATTTATTCAGAGAAACCGGAGAACTATGAAAGATTTATACACAATTAGGAATTTAACTTGACTAGAAATGTCAACATTTTTCTCCCCAAATACTCTTCTGTGAAAGTACTCTCCTCTTTCCTTTTGAGGACATACAGTAGCCTACATAAATCAAAGTATTAAGTTGATGCAATATTAAACACAAATTCTAAACTTCCATTAAAGTGGTCTATTACCTTTGTAAGACTGAAAGCTATCTCATCCTTCTTATCTAAAGTATCATCAGTTGTACTGCAGGCAACAGATCTCACATAGCACTGCACTCTCTTCTAAATGAAAAGAGGTTATGTTTCAGCGACGTGCTTAGAATGGGGAATAAATTGATAAAATGTTGATTGTGCTGCTTTGTTTTGTTCTAAGGGCCTTTTAAATATCAGCTGATCTCAGAATGCTTTCAGGATAGCCTTCTGCAATCATGATTGCTAGTAAACAGAGAGGATGTGCTAATTCTGCAAATGGAAGCTGATCAGATGTCTCTGTTTATCCTCTTCTATAGGCACACAGATCAGGTGGTTGTGGATGTGTCAGACTCTCAAACTCTCACTTGAATTTGGGAGGGGGATTTTGTTGAGAGAGGCAGATTGACAGTTTAGTGTAGGAAGGGGTTTTTGTGCAAAAGAACCACGAGGATTTAGACTCTTGTGAACGCTCCTGTGCTGTGTACTCTGTGATACAGTCCTGAGGCACAGCTCAGCCCAGTTCAGGCCCTTGACTTACCCACACAATGGCAAGAGGCAGAAACTTCTAAATAGGAAATTTAGAAAACCTTCAGCAAGATTCTAAAGTAGATCACACAAACAATAGTTGTTAATGTAATGGAGGTTGGGTACACAGATTCCTTAGACACTGAATAATATCTCAGTCTTGTACTAGGAAACCATTCAGAGATGTCATCTGTGCTCTGTAGCACTAAACACTGAGTAAAGTTACAGTACAGATACAGCCTCTATCTGTAATCATGTAACAGAGAACTGAAGGTGTATCAGTCAAACAAACCACTCTTAGTTCTTGCCACATTAACATACCTTGTCTGCACACAAAGCACCTGCCTGTTACTGCTGCTTAACTTTCAGACTGTGAAATCATTGAGAGGATTGCCTCTGGATCATTGACTGGTTGCCTTTAGTACCTCCTGAAGCTGGGCTAATATTTAAAGGGCCGTTGTCAGTTCTCTCAAATAACCCAGTCAAAGCCAAGGTAGAATAAAAATATTCTGAATATTACATGTGAGCATAAATACATTTTAAACCCCTTGAATCTTAGGCCTGGTTGATGATTTGTGTGTGATCTAACTAGAATCTTTTACAAAATTCAGCTAATTGGGTTAGTGCTTGGTAGCAAACAGTTTTGAGTTACACATGTTGTGTAAGGTATTCAGGTACTACAAATTCATGAAAAATACCTCTGTGTGAGAGAGTATTTTGAAATAAGCAAATGACACACACCTTATCATGCTTTGAATTTTGTTTTAACATGCATGTAATGGAAGAGAAAGGAAAGAGCTTTGATACAGAAAATGCTAGCCTAACATGTCAGATGAAGAGAAAAATAGAAAGGAAATTATGAGAAATGCACTTATGGAGAGGGTAACTGTACAGATTGTGACACTGTGAATGAGTGTCTGGCAAAGATATAGATGGCTCTGCTGTTTCAGAGCTATCTTCATGGTGAACATAGTTGTACAAAGTTTTTGCCTTCCCTCCCATCTGGAAAATGTTATGTATTCAGAGCTCTTGAGGCATTCAGTGTATCCTTGGAATCTTGTATGTTGCCACAGCAAAACTGTATTACAGTCCTGGCAACGAAGAAAAATACAGAAACTGCACCTAACTTAAAAGATTCTTTTATCTTCCTCTAGTGATATCTTTTGCACTAAGTAATTTGGAAACTGCCTAGGGTAGCATTTTATAAATAAAATTTTTAAAAAGTTGAAATGCACTTATTCACAGAGGTCTGTCTAAAGTAAGCAATTCAACCTTTTAGTTTGTGCTTTTGTAATGTAAGAGCTGTCCCTTCATTCCCACTTTCTGTCCTTGCCATCTATTATTCCCTTCTACTTACTGATACCCAGCCAGGCCTAAATAAATGCAGCATGACCCCCCAGAGCTGACATTTCCCCTGCTTGTCAAGCTATTTCTTATTTTCTTATTTTGTCTTGCCTGAACACTTCTTGTCTGTGTCTTTTAAATATTCAGTAGCTACTTCTAATAACCCAGGTTGGAACCAGGGCATCTCTTTACTTGTCACAGTGCAGATTGCAGCATGAGAGGCAGCCTGTCGTGGAAGCTTGTGTTCTTTGCATGATCAGATTCAAATTACTGTTGTTGTTTCTATTTTTAAACCCTTATACCTTCCTTCCTTCCTCCCTTCCTTCCTTCCTTCCTTCCTTCCTTCCTTCCTTCCTTCCTTCCTTCCTTCCTTCCTTCCTTCCTT
>JANRGV010000073.1:9372782-9387205 GCA_024734035.1 Alethe castanea
ACAATCTGTCAGCCAGCTTCAGCCCATGCCCCTGCCCCACTAACACAGAAACATTCATCACTGCTAACTGGAAAAGCAAGACAGCTCCCTCCATCATTCAGATCACTTGGAAGTTGCTGTGGGAAGGCATGTGCACACTTCTTTGTCTTGTCACTGTCTCATACAGGGACAACCTTTGTGTGGGAGAAGGGGGTTACAGTCCATTGTCCTGCAGAACATAGTCACCTTTCAATAGGACATCCACTACAATGTTTGTGCCAAACTAATAATGATAGGAACAAACCAGCTTTGTACAGGCTTTCTGTTGGTGCCCTTTGCAGAAAAAAAAAATGACTGCTGCTTCTTTAAGTCATGGGGACTCCCATTTGCTGTGACAGCTTTCCAATTGTTAAACAAACTATGACCATGAGCAGCTGTCAGACAAATATTGCACTGCAGGCTTCAGTTGAAAAGAGCACCAGACAAGCATTTCAGTGCCTAAAGGCCCTTTTTATTCTTTTTTTTAAAGACACACTTAAAAAAACCCCCCAAAACCAAAATGAGATAATGTGAGTCATTCACTGGGAGGAAAAAAACAACAAAAAAACCGCTTTATTTTATGTACTCTATGCAATTTTCTTGTGAAAGTTATAGAATGTGAGTATGTCCATTTCTGAAAAAAGGCCTATGTGGAGCATGAAATATCTTAAATGTACACTTTTGTTGGGTAGCAAGGTAGGAAATTGAGATGAAGAAATCCTGACATTAGACTGTATAAATACTACTAAGCATATTCAAATTCCTGTGGAAAAACAAGAGGAATTATACTGAGCTTCCTCAAAGCCATAGAATATAATTTTATCATTTGTACTTTTGACAGTAATCTAGCTCAACCCTTCTGATGTTATTACTTTTTGCTGTCTGAACAGCTTGAGCTGGTTGAAGATGTCCTTGCTCATTCAAGGGGGGATTGGACTGGATGACCTTTAAAGGTCCCTTCCAACCCAAACTATTCTATGATTACATAATTCTGTGATGATGTTGCACCCTGATGTACAGGAAAGGAAAAAAAAAAGACAATTTTCACAACAGAAGGTCTAACAGGCTAACTCCCATATGCAAGCAAATCATCTTAAGGTAAATATCTAGTGAAGATATTGGAAGAAGCCTTATTATTTACATTATAATTACTGTTGGGGAGGGAGATTGCCATTAAATTAAGAATAAGGTGTACTTCCTCTTACTCCAGTTTACAGACTGATACTGTCTACACTTATCTCACTGAAAGTCAAGCTAGAGAACTTTGGTTAAGAATCAAAGTTTTCCAGAGCTCCACTAGAAGAACTGCAGAAGATAGGTTCAGCTCACCTGGCTGAGGAGAGAGTCAGTCAGCTCTGGACATGGCTTTTCCCGTTGACAGTGAAGCAGAAGCCTAGCTCAAACACAAATTAAAACCAATCCAAACCAAACCCAAAATAAAAAAGAACTGGTCATGGCAAAAAATTTCAAAAGGCAAGGTGTGGTCTAATTGTTTGGAGACAGGAGTTCTAGACAATATATAAGAAGTATTTATTAGAAAATCAATATTTTTTCATGCTAAAGAGAAAATATGATTAATGTTTCATTTACAAGTAGTAGTAAGTAATTACTGATTTTAATTTCAAATTTAAGTAACTAACGAGCTACCTAACAACTAACTGGTTAACTAATATATGTTTTCACCATTCCAATTTTGTTTAAAGACAGAGAGGAATGTATCTAGTAAAAATATAAAGCAGTAGGAAATGGAAAAAGTCAATTTAAAAATCAATCCTCCCTGATTTTTTCTATCGACTCCTGTTAGAAATAACACCCACAGTTTTTATACCTGAAATGGATCATAAAAAAATCTCAGGATGTTCAATTATTTATTTCATGCTTTTGGAAACACTTTTGGGTAATGGGTTTCACTTTTTCACCTTTCATATACTTCATTTTTTCTCACAGAAAAACGGAAACCATTCAAAAATGGAAAATGATAGCATTTTCTTGTTTGTGCTCGTACTTGTGCTTTTGACTCGATATGCTTTGCACAGATACAAATGATGGTCTTAAAGCCATGGTAAATATAACACATCGTGGTTTTAAACAAACTGATTTCTATACAGAACTAATATAGGGCTTTGTGGAGACTTGAACCAGGAAATTAATTAATTTTAATTCAGTTTTTGGAAAGCAAAGTGTAGAAGGGAAGGTTTGGGAGCACCACACCAGCAATGGAATCAATTGCTATAGTCAATGCAAATGTGATTTCCATATGTGAAGGAAGCATGAGGAAGGGTCCTTTAATAAAAGTAGTCAACTTGCAACCATAATAGACATGGTATTCTTTGAAGATATTGGTTGTGTATTAGCAGAAAATGTATTCATTAAAGCTAAGGAAAAAAGGAAGAAAATCAGCCATGATTTTACTCCTCCTTTCTACGCCTTAAATGAATACATTTTCCATAAAATCAGATGGAAATCTTTCTTAGTCTTCCAAATTTTCCAATTTGAAGCAAAAATGGAATTTCCCTTTTCCCTGTCTTTATTAATGAATTAATCTAAGTTGTTATCCCTGCAGTATGGTATTAGGGCCAAGATAAATATGTTTGTCTGTTCTAGGTTTCAGAGCAGAAAACTGGCATAATGGAAGGGATAATATGAGAGATCAGTTGGACATGAAACTTACTGGCTAGGCAAGCAAGACAACCTTCTTCTGAACATGGGTCTTAACTGGAATAAACTTTTACCATGGCTCCTTTCCTGCTATAGAATGTGACATGGCGTAGAAACTGTGTTGGATCCAATGCTTTTCCAGAGAGTTGGGTTTTCTGGGCACAGGGAGCAGAGCAGGCACAGCAGCAATCACTTGTTCCCTGGTGACAGCAACCAGGAGCAAACGTGCCTTTCCAAAAGGGCTTGTGGCCACTTCTGTCTGTCCTGTTGTTGCTTCCTTGAAGAGAGGTTTCAGGCCAGAAAATCTAGTGTGGTTTGTGAACCGGCTTCCAGCTGCTGTTTCTATCTGCCCGCACATTGTTGGGAGAAGGACCTTGGGGCACTTGGGAGAGGCATTTCTGGGAGTGAGCTGCAGAGCAGGCAGTTTGTCCTGTTGTGAGGATCTTGGCTGCAGCTTGGCTACAGAGATACGATGGCACTCTTGGGTTTTCATGGCATAGCATGGTGGCCACCACAAACAGCTGTACGAGCAGATTCAGATCAACAAGGCTGGGTAGAAGAAAAACCTCACAGAAAAGTCTTATATGTTTTGTATTCCACTTTATCCCTTTTATTTTCTCCCTTTTCTGCATTACATGCTTGTATGCCTTTCCACCATCTGATAGGATGCCTCTGTTTTCTTTTTTGTGTTCTGCAGGATAAAAGCATGGGTGGATAAGATGCAAGAAGATCTCGTGACACTCGCACGCACTGCAAGTGGAGTGGACCGGCTTGCTGAAGTAAGAAGAGGTGTCCTAGACTGCTGTAACTAGAAAGTGAAGTGAAGGGCTTGCATCTTCTAGGCTTTACAATCATTTCCTCCCAACATACAAAAATGATGTTGGGGGATTAAACTCTGCAGTGCTTACTGAGAGAGAAATTAAGAACAGACATCCATCAATTCACTCTCAGTGTTCAGCACTTCCCCATTGATAATATTTAATCAGCTTTGCAATGTCTGACATAAGACTTGCCATTACTGCGACACCTCCACCTGAAACAAGCACTTTTATGTTCTGTGTTTGTCAAATACGGTATCCAGGAAGCAACCATTCACAGTGGTGAAGAATTCTGCTCTCTATTAATGACAGAACCTATCTTTCTGACACATATTTCATGAAATGAGACAGCTTTTGGTTAGCAGAAATATAGATGAGAATGAAAACTACTTTTATTCAGCTGTTCAAATTTAACACCAAGTTTGTTTAAAAGAAAAATTCACAAATTTCTCATTGAGCTTTTTTTTGTGTTATTATTCATGCAACACTTGTGCCATTGCAGAAAAATGAAGGCAAAATTAAGAACATGTCAGAATTACACTGCCTATACAATTTTGTGGTGTGTGTCCATTACAATCCAGAATATAACCATATGGTCATACATTTCCCTCTCTCTATCCCTGCACAAGTGCTATGGCTCTTTTGAAATGATGGATATCTGATTTAAGTTGAGGGTTATTTTGCTGTTGCATCAGGAAACTAAGTTATTTTTTGCCAGCAAAAGCCCCTGGTGCTGGGGAAAGGTGAAGCCTTGAGATTTGTTTTTCAGAAAATGATCCCAAATGATCCACGAAATGGATAGCAGAGGTTTCGATGCCGTTAAGAAACACACAGAAAAAATAATGTATGAAGTTGTCAGATTTAGCATTATGTATTAATGTATTCCTTTGACCTTAATGACCTTTTTCCCAGACATCCATGTCTTGTGTGTATCCTGTCCCAGAAGGACATTTTGTCTTTACTGACTATAAGGGGAGGTTAGATAATTAGCTGTCCATTAGCTCAGATGAGATCATCATTGCCTTATAAAAGGAAGGGCTGTGTCACTGCAGGCATGATGAACATCAATGAAGATTGCAGAATTTATTTTAGTTCTGGACTTTCCTAATATTCAACTGCATCTTATTGTGACACAATTTCAGGCAGATGCTTTAGATACACATTTCAAGCTTTAAAAACACTAAACAAACTGAAAACAAAATCTTGAAATCCTAACACAAATCATCAGCTTCGTACAAGCATGGGTTTCCAACCCAGAAATGTCTAGCTCTTGAGCTTGCTGAGGAAATGTAAGGTTTGGAAGCATGGAACTCTCACTGGAGATTTTGTAGGTGGATTTCACACACATCTGCTGACAGGAAACAACAAGACTTGCAAATCATCAGTCTCCAGGTTCTGGTGGGGAGTTTCTGATACGAGTCCTTTTTTGCTTATCTAATTTAGGTGTGCTCTGGTCTATCCTGCACTTGCTGTGTCTCTTTTTTTCCCTTCCATGCAGCATCTTCTTGCTGATTCACCATTCAGTTTTCAATTCTTTTCCTCCTGTGTTGCTTGGCTGTCTTTCATTTCTCCTCAACCTATGCTGTTTCTGTCTCATTTCCTGCCTTTGCTGCTTGGCCAGTCTGCCTTTCTGTTTTACACTAGTTTCTCAACTCTGTGTTAGGATCTTTCTCCTCAGCTTTTTCCAGATCGACAGCTCTCTCTTTTAACTCCTTTGTTTTTCTTAGCATTTCCAAAACATTCTGTCCCGGTGTCCATAGTGCCTGTCACAATACTCTCATCTCTTCTCTTCCACAGGAATTTCTCTTCCCCTTTCTCACATCTCCCTCCATCACTAATTCTCAATCCAAGACCTGTAATTTTCTCCTGTATAATTTTTGTTTCACCTTCCCTTCCAGTCTCATTTTCTCCTTACTCTTTGCTTGCCATTTTCCAGTCTATTATCTCCTGTTTCCATGTCTCAGTCTTTGCCCTTTGTCTTTAATTCAGTTTTACTCTCCTCCTTCTCCCACTGTGTAGACCTGAGAGACCACAGCAAGTCTGATCTTTAACTGGAGAGAAGGTGGGACATTCTCTAGAGTGATGTTATCTGAGCTGGAATACATCTGCGTTCTCTGCAATTTAGCTGATGAAATCTCTGCAGTGATCTGCAGGTCCTTTTCAGGCTGAAATTTTTCTTAACACTAAAGACTAAAATATATCTTTAATACACAGTGTTGAGATTTTAATCTACAATGAATAGGCAATAAGAAAATATGTTGCACGGGATTTCTAACTGGAGCAAAAACAGTGAGTTAATTTCTCAACCATTTTACTATGCCTTCCTGTCCAAGGACCACATAGTAAAATAGATAATGGAAGGCAAGAGATTGATTTTGTCATTCTTTTTTTCCCTGAAGAAAATGTTAGTTTATGTAGTTAATATTTGGAAAATTTACACGCTGCTAAACAGTCTTATAATGAAAACTGCTGGGCAAGCCTAATAATCTGTAGTGCTACCAGCTTTGCCACAGTGACATTCATGTGGATAAAAACAAAAACATGAGTGTTGAATATCACAGGTAAGTTTGTTTTGAATAGCCAGAATTTATAATAGACTTCAAGCAAATGATGTTATCTCAGAGGATATTCATGAAATGGTCGATATGTGCATGTAATCCTAGGATTCAAAGCATGAAAGGAGGATGTTTCCATGTAAAATATATCAAAGCCATGCGTTTGACCTAAGTGGCATGATGTCTTTCTCTAGACATGAGATTTTAATTAGCTCTCTTGGCTGCAAGGGAAAACTCAAAGCCCTGAAAGGTGTAAGCCATGCACTCTCCCACTCTCTTCTTGTTTACAGGCTATTCTCACTTTCCCATTTCTGAATGACTTTTTTTTTCCTGCTCACCGCCTATTAACATTTAGCTAGATCTCTTCTGAAATGAACCACAGTCTTGGAAAAATGGACACTACAAGACATGAAAAACAGCATGCCTGCATGCTTGTCACTTTTATTCACAGAACTTGCCTTCAGTTGCTCAAGCTTTAAAAATGCTTACAGTCAGATTGAATTTTCAGCTTTTTTTCTGATTTATTTCTTCTTCCAACTCAAAAATTATTTGGACTCAACCTGTAATCTTCATGTAAACTTGAAAAAAGAATTTGTTTAGGTTTTCTGCCCCTTCTCTGTCTAAAAGCAGAATGAATAATATAAAAAGAAGGAGCAGATTGCTCCTATTATAAAATAGTAAACATGACTTTCTGTCAAAAGCTGTAATAATCAGATTGATAGGAGAAATGTCTTTCCTTGTTCTAGGGAAAATTTAATATTAATTTGGCCAAGTGTGATGTTAAGTCTCTTAGCAAGAACATATAACAGATTATAACCATTTCACAGCCTGGTAAACCTCTCCCTGGACTCAGGGGAAGAATTCCCACTGGTTCAGCTGAAGTTACAATCTGTGTCTGCTTTGTGTGATTAAGTCTTCTATGATGATCTCTAAAGTGACCAATATTGCTCTCGAAGTAGCACAATTAATATGTTCTCACCTAGAGTGAACTAATCCTCTGTAAGGCAGTGTTTTTTTCAATTAGCTGCTGTGCTAATTGTGCTCCCATGACTTGCTGAAGGTGTTTTGGGGTTCATCAGTGCTGTTTGTGCTTGGATGTGCCTTGGATGTCTGGGGGGTCTTTGTGCTGCAGGGAATTGCGCTGTGGTCTTTAGTAGAGAACTATAAAATATCTTTTTATAACTATGAGGGAGAGAGATAGGAGTAAGACCTTAATTCTCAATTATTTTGATTTTAGACTGGGAGAAATTTTGACCAGAAGGGCTGTAAAACTCAGAGTGCAATATGTACTTACAAAGGAATAAAAAATTAAAATGTCGATGATCATTAAAATCAGGTGAAGTGTGTGGTAAGTGGACAGCTGTCCTGTTGTGATCAGTACCTTGGTAGAAGTCTAATTTATTCTGCGGTGTGGACATAGATAACCAGGGAAAGTATTTTCTGTATTTAAGGCATTCACGTTCAACATGTATTAAATTTCATGGAATCATATTTAAGGAGAAGAATCTCCTTAGAAGAGGATTCCCTTTTCTTTGTTCATTCTCAATTTTGTTACACTTATTTGGAGTCTCAATCTTGTCCTAGTGACTAACCACTTTTTCTTTTGCTTTTACATATATAATATAAACCATTGTAGCTCTCACTAATCACAGCTTTTGAAAATATCTGTATAGAGAGGATGCACAATAATATATTAATTAATATTCCACATAGTGTTTAAAAAGACAAAATATTAGGGGGTTAATTAGTTCATTAGTGATTCAGCCTCTGAAAATATAAATATGTTTGTGCTAATGCACATTTCATACACCTTTTCTCTTGTTAGCAATGATGATAGCAATATAATGCCTGTAGTAAGAAAAAATTGCAAAAGAAATCTTGGATGCCATTAAAATTAGGAGTTTTACTTTGAGGGTGCTCTTATCCATAGCCTTAACCAGGCAAAGCAGTATAACTGGAGTAGAAGAAAAAAGGAGCTGGAGAGGCAGGTAAGAGCTGTTCATTGTGATGCCCAAGGGAAACACGGTGGGATTGGGGTGCCCTGCACAGGTCCAGGAGTTGGACGCGATGTTCCTCGTGGGTCCCCTCCAGGCCAGCACATTCTCTGCTGCTGTGATGCTCTTTGGGAATGGTCTCAAAATAGTCTTCCAAAAATAGATTTAAAGCACATATTTAAATCCTGCTTTTGTGGACATTACTATGAGTTTAGGTGAGATCTGGGAGAGCTCCAACTTGGATGTGATATCAATGTAATATCCCCATTACAGTAATGCAATGATTGCTTCAACAAGGCAGGAAGTTGGTATTCAAGATGCCAAAATACTCAGCTGGTTGAAAACTGGCAGAGCTCCACTGACTGCAGTGGATTACACTAATTTACATTTGCTAAGAATCATGACTAACAGCATTTAATTTACATGCGAAGCAGGTAGAAAGAATTAACAAAAACCCAAAATATTTCTACAAAAAAAAGCAGAGGCTATATCTTAACCTTATTGCTGCTATAGTTGCCCAGCTGAAGAACGTACTGTTTAGTCCTTCCTAAGGAGTTTTTTTCCCCTAAAACAGCAAAGGGAATGTTTATAAGAAGGTGGTGTATGTACAACTTAGACTTGAAAGCAGGAATACTCGACACACAGGAAAATCGTGTCCAGTGTGCTTCTTTAACTGATTCTCAACAAAGCACAACCTAGTATAGAGTTTTTATGTTTTAAAACAAAACTAAACAAAAAACAAAAACAAACAAAAAACCCCACAAAAGCAAAAAACAAAACAAACAAAAAAAAACCCAAAAAAACCCGAAAACCAAAACAACAGCAACAAATAGTCATGTAATTGTCATTTCAACTTAAGAAGGTTCATGTAACTTTGTCTTACCCATGAACTGTGTACTCTCTGTGCATTCAGGCATTATGAAGCTGCTCTGATGTGAATGATACATGCTTTCTACAAAGCAAATAGACTGTTAGGAAAAAAAATAGAAGGAATATAGAGCAGCTTAATAGAATTTTAAAATCCATGTAGGAAAATAAATATTGAGGCTGATCTCATTAGCTGCATTTCTCAGTAAGCATTTTGTCTTTAAAAACACAAAAATATGTATGAAGTTCAAAGTCACATTCTGATCTAACATTAGATATCTCAGCATACAGGAAAAAAAAGGTGAAGAGCTTACTGAACTATGGAATTTAGTAAGTCATAGTTCAATTTTTATGGAAGTATGCACAACTTCCATTTTTACATAGACTGTTCACAGCAAAGACTCATGACTAAGCTAATTGACAGCTCATGTAATCTAATAAACTACTGCAAGTATGCTTCTGGACTCCAGCTCCTAAAAGTCCTCCAGGGACAGGAGAGAGAGAAGGAGGGGAACCCTGCAGTTCCCAGAGAGGAAGGCCTAGGATTAGAGAATATGCCTTATAGCAATGCATGAGCTTGTCTGTTCCAAACTGATTGAAGAGAATCCTCTTTTACAGAAACACTGAATTTAAAAATGTGGGTCTGTGTAAAGAGCTTTGATGTGACAAACACACTGGAGCTTCACTATGGCTGTTACAGCAAAAAAATGCCATCTTGTGCAGTGTAACCTTTTCAGGCAACAGCATAATTGAATGAAGCAACAGATACAGAGGCAGTTCCAAGGAGCTCTACTCTCTGTTTCCTTTTTGATACATCTCTGCAAAAAACAATTCATGCATGATGTTCATAAAGCATGCTGTTATTACAGTTCCAGGAGCTGTAGAGTGAATCCATATAGGCTGACTTGGCCTTTAAATGATGTTCCTACTGAGATAAAAATACTGTTCCTTCCTACAAAATAAAAAGAGAGCGATCTAACTATGGGTATATGATATGTGGTGATGAGTTTAATTCACAAAATGAGTCCACCAGCAATTGTTAGAAGATTTTTATTTATTTTGTCTTTGAATGCTGTTTTATGATAATTAGTTCTTCCTTAGTGAAGAGCCCAGCTGAGATTGTGCAGGAGCACATTTCATCCCTTGCTCAGAGTGAGGTCTGTGTGCCTAATGCACAGATGGTGCCAGTCTGCTCAAGCACTCGCATTGGCAGCAGCTTCACAGGCCACACTTTCAGCTTTCCAGGTCTTGGATCAGTCTCTAGAGTTTAACTGAGATGAGTGACTTGTAAGAGAGCCTGGTCTCTGATTTGAACTGCCCTGGAGCAGGGATGTTCAGGAAAGCTTCCTGCTGCCAGAAGGAATTATAACCAGAGTAACTTTCTGTTGGATTCTACAGATTTTAGCTAAATTAGTCTTGGAAGTTCTGTTCTAGAAGCCCTACAGACACAGCACTGACTTAGAGGCTTTCATACAGTGCTTGCCTTTTTCATTCATTATCTGTGTAGAGGTCTGTGCAAGGGGGGACTTTAACAGCTTACTTAAAATTCATGTAAGATTATATTTGGATGATCTTCCCTATTGCCATAGGAGCCTGCAATTCCTGCTTAAGAGGGTGATTTGGCAGGTAACTTAGCAGCTAACAGTTTCATTGTTACTATTTTTCTCAATGATTGCCATGATATTTATGTGGTTCTTTCTTTATAGTCATGAAGAAAATCGAATGAATTAGCAAAGGCTAGAAATTTGAAAGTATTTTTTGAAAACATTAAACAGATACATGGAGTTGAAACTTCTATTTATTTTTACCAGCTTTATTTATTTATTTATTTATTTATTTATTTATTTATTTATTTTAACTATTGCATGTATCAAGTTGGATTTGATTTGTATGTGCTTTAGCTAAAGGCAAAGAATTTTGTACCACATGCTATTCTCTGATGAGCTAGCAGATGGACCTAGGCAACTTATGGACACATTCCAAAATATGCAACATTCACCCTTGTGAAGGTTGAAGTAATGGAGAGTTTATGATTAAGAAAAGTATAAAGAAGAAATGTAATAACTGTATTTTTTAAAAAGAGAGTTGATTTTAAGAATAACAAACCAAATTAATATATTTAGTGGACATTTCTCTGGAATTCCTGGCTGTGGACTTTGTAAGTTTGATTTTCATTTGAAAACTAAATTTTTGATTGAAATTTTGTAATTGCCATAGGTTCTGAGTAGTTTGTCAGTATTTTGATCCTGGATTTCAAGATACTTCTGATACTTAAAATAATAATATATTGTGCACTCCATCCTTCTTCACCCCTGAAAATGGAAAATGTAACTGATACCACAGCACTTGTAGACACAACTGGTGTAACTATGAAGCTGTTTCCTGTATGTCCTGGGTGTACTCTCCAGTGCTCTAAGAAAGGAATGCAAGTGTTTAAATGAATTAAATCTGGGAAAAAAAGAAAATTTTCTATTCGTTCAAATTGTGCCACTTAGTGGGGTTTGCTATGACTGATCTCAAAAACCAGAAATGTGTTATATTCTTTCTTTTCTCCCTTTGTCTATTTTTTTTGGCTTCAATGAAACAAAATACTAAGCAACTTCTTTTAAAATGCAGAGAAGACTTTTTACCTATATGAAAAACTTCTGCATTTTTATATAATCTTGAAATGAAAATTTAAACAAGTCAACTATTTTTAAATTGTTTAAGCACTTTTATCCTTATTGGATCACCAGTTTTATATCTGCTGAAATTTCCTTGAGCTCAGGCCATATTTATGGGTGATTCTGGTCTTCTACAACTGAAGTTTTTCACTAAAACGCGGTTTTGTTATGTTGTTTTTCTAAGGAAAAGAAGAAAAAAAAAAGAAAAAAGGGATAAACTCTATCTAGTTTTTAAAATTACCTTACTAATGTGTATTAAAATAGATATCAGAAAGTTTGGCTGAGTGAGAGTGTATGAAACCAGCCTCTGAACCACTTGCATTCTTTCTAAGCATAAATATTTGCACACTATTCACACTTGTTTTTTCCCTCATTCCTAAGGCGAGGACACCACTTTGCTGTCTCTGAGAGGGGTGTGGTGAAAGGAAGGGAGGTCAGGATTACTTTTAGAATGGAATTACGAAACATGATCATTTCAGATACTCACTGAGGAGTCAGAGTCCATTTACCAGAATTATAATAATGTATGAGATAGGTTGGCCTAGTTAGGGACTCCCAAAGTTATTAACAGTTTTTTAACAATGTATGTCCCATTTGAGGTATAGCACTGCCACTGTTATGTTCTGTGTGCAACCAAATACCAAACCTCCAGGCATTGAAAGTAGAATTCTCCAAACTAAATTCTGTTGAGTTTACACATTGCTGACCAGTGTTGAGATGTCAGGAAAATAAAATCACTTTAAAAATGCAAGTTGGGAAATAGGAATACGTATCTGCAAGTTTTCTTTGTAATCCAGAGGGAAATTAGGGAATTTTCAAAACACAGGGAGCCTCATTTACTATTTGCAGATGCCAGTCTCTGTCTACTCCCTTAGCAATAAACTGACATTTTGAAGTGTTCCTTCTTACAGCAAACAAAAGCAGCTGTAAGTCACTAAGAATAGGTGGCTGTATTAACAAAGCTTGCTCAAGCTCAAGGGAAGAGATGGCCTAATATTACCATAGCTTTAATTACTGTTTGATGATCTGGATAATCTTTGATCAAAGCACTGTTCTTGTTTAATTTATGATGTTCTGTTGGCTTTAACAATAATAAATTCTGTCCTATTGGTACTTACATTCAGATGGTTTTTGTAGAAATGGAGAATAAAATCAAACATTTTCTTTAAAAAGAATTCACACACTAAACCAAACAAAACCCTTAACATTGGAGATAATAATTTTCCAAGTCCTGTGGTTAATAAAATGCCAAAAAACCCTATTCAAGTTCCCCGAGATTTAAAATTACTTTTTCGGAGATGATAAATTGCATTAAGAACAGCTAAGGCAGGTCAAAATTTCCTGTGAATAAGTGAGTGAGAAATTACCTAAGTGCCCATCTCCAAATATACCAGAAGTGCAGAATAAATGTGAAGCATTTTCTTCCTATTGTTCTTCTTCTGTTACAAGAAAGATCCACTTGTACTCATGAATTGGGATTTTTGAGTTCTTACTCAGTCTCTGCTAAAAGTCTGAGTTAAAACTGCTATGAAACCAATAAATGATGTCATCTTGTTATTTAGTACTGTATTTTTATCACTAGGAAGCAAAACTGAATACCTTACAATACATTTTTCTTACAAAGGGGGATGTAAAATCTGCTTTTCATGTTTGTGAAGTAGCAGAAGTACAATGCTGAACTTCTGTTTTATCAAGGTTTAAATACAAAGTGGCAATTAAAAAAATTGCTTCTTAATTTGAAAGTCCTCTGGACTACTCTATTAATTATCAACAGTCAAAAGGAGCTGATGATTCCTACAAAGTGTGCCTGATTATATGCTTCCCTTTGAGTAGGCACCTGAGTGAGCCCATTGACTCTGCACTGCTTATCCTCTCTGATGTTAACTAAGGCATAAGTGTTCCCAGCATCCTGCAGAATTGTCTGAGTGTTTTACTTAAGAATGAACTTGCTCTGATAATTTTTTTCCCCAACATGCACGTCACTGCTCTGGTAAGTCTCAGTTTTCAGCACATCAGCTGCTCTGTCACTTGTCATCCCAGCCCTTTAGAGCAGTCAGTGATCAGGCAAGTGATTCTGAACAGCAACAGCTACAGTAAACTATTGGGGTGGTTTCCTCCTTTGTGTTGTTGCCATGAATTTCAGGAATGAAGGCATCTGTGAGTTGCTAGGGAGCAGCTGTAATCTCATTTATACACTCTATGGAGCAGAGAGTAAGACATATAAAATACTCAGACTGATTTCTTTGAACACACAGAATGCTTCTAAGAAACGAGCATTTTTCAATGTGTTTCACAATGAATTGCCTCTGATTCAAAGAAAAGAAGTGTCTTGTGAGAAATAAAAATTGTCTGGCATGTATTAGAAATAGAAAGTATTAATAATAACTTTGGAAGTAGGATATACTAGTAAGAAGATAGAATTTTCTTATGTTGGGCAGATCATATTGTTCTGGCTACTAAAATCTCAGTTAAAGGAGAATATCTACAGCAATAAAAAACTCGCAATAATACTATAATGTGGAATAGAATAGAATAGAATAGAATAGAATAGAATAGAATAGAATAGAATAGAATGTAAAATTAGAAAGTGGTTATTTCTTTTTCCTTACTCTTTCTGTTCCCAAGATCTAATCATATGTTTGGGCATCTGTCACATGACCTCTCTGCTTTTGTCTCAGAAATGAGATAATGATATAACTTTATGGCATTGGTAAAAAACAAAAACTAAAATTGCTAAATATATATGTCTTATTAGTTGATATTTTGTTAGCTAGGAAAAGTTATTAAAATACAAACTTTTATTATTTAAAACATTGAATATTATTAATAAAACTAGAATTTATTTATTTA